>JAODLL010026530.1:4743-16990 GCA_026546735.1 Forbesichthys agassizii | reverse complement strand
GTGTGTGTGTGTGTGTGTGTGTGTGTGTGTGTGATCACTTGGCCTGAGAAGATTAGCTAGAGAGGGGCCTCCTTTGAAGGCGGCCATGCAGACGGCTAATTTGAGAGTGAATGGGCACATTTTATTGACTGGCTATGGAACACAACCCGGTTGGCTGAACAAAGCTCCCTTCCTCTCCATCGGTCTTCACCTCTCTCTATATTCCTCTTTGTCTATTTTTCTCTTTTTTTTCTCTATTTATCTCTCCCCCTCAAAAGCAAATGTAACCGGTGCGCTTCCCTCAGAAGCAGGAGGCTTCCCTCACCCAGTGTGTATGGGAATCATGCTAATTCCAGCCAGTCCTTCTCTCCAGAGGAACGAGGCCCTCCACTCCGTCTAAAAGCCTTATAGTGAGACGGCTCTGTCTAAATGCTCTTCTCTTCAGCTTCTAGAGTCCATCTATTCCTCCATCTTTACACAGACTATGCCAGCACTGCCTGCTTCCAGCTCTCCATGCCACCGAACTCCGTATGTAGTTATCATTAATTATCTTCTCATTGTCTACTCCACCTGCCCCTACACAGTGAAATCCCTTGGGCACCCCGCCACCCACTTTTCCGGTGTGATGAAAAAAGGGACTAGGCCAGCAGTTCTCAAAATGTGGCAAGGGGTCCCAAGAAGGGTTGCGGGATGCTTTTAAAGAGGGGTTGTAAAATTATTTAATGTTTTTAGGAACAGAAAAACGCAACTCTTATTATTGTCCCTCGATTAATTTTATTTTTCTTTATAGAGTTTTTTTTATGTTGGTTTTACCTATTATGGGGAGTTATGGGTCATATAGACAAACCTTTCCTTCCACCCACCAACACACACACACATGGGGCCCATGGGACAACATCAATACACTGATGGCGCTATTGCATGTGTTGTTATGTAACCCCAAAGCTCCATGCTGTCTCCAAAAACCAGGTCAGGAGACTGCATGGGAGTTTACAGTCCAGCTGTCTATGTAGGTTCCACCGCTAATGTCCAATGACGCATACCCCATATACTGCACTGCCCAGCTCAGCCAGGAAGATCTAGAAGCAGGAGGGTCAACGGGCAAATCTGCCACGTGATGCTTTCGCACAGCAGATGATCTGCAGGAAAACAATTCTACCCTTAGAAAGATACACACAGACCCAGCTGCTCTCATTTGTATACTCTCTCTGGGGTCCTGGATCTGACTGAAAAATATGAAACGCACACTGGGATTTCACGTTTAACATTTGTTCTAATAACATGACATCAAAATAATCTTTGTTAGCTTTACTGGTTTCACGAGAAATGGCTGAGGTTAAAGTCCGTCCACTTGAGTCTCACAAGATGTTTGTATTAAAATGACAGAATGGCATTTGTCCAAGTGCAGCATCTTCCTAACATTGTGCACTCTCGGGGAAAAAACGCAAAGATTTGGACGTAATGAGCTGAAACACGAGCCGTTCTCTGTTCTGGGAAGACACTGGGGGGCTGGTTATTAATATACAGCAGCAGCAGCAGCAGCAGACTTAGGGGAAGGCTAATGTGAGCAAGTGTGGCACTGTGAACCACCCCTCCATAACCCAACCTATACACCCTGCCCCATGTCCTCACATTCAGGGGGCAGAGAGGCAGAGGAAAGCTGAGGCATTTGGACTTAGCCAGGAGACAGAACTACCCTCTGGTCTCGAGCACTTGAGTTATCAGCGAGGATTGTTTGCCTACACAACATTTGGGCCTTCTACACATTGAGTGAATGTAACCAAATAATATTTGGCTCTTACTGTAATTGCCAACTTGGGCGATTGAGAATGGTTTATTCATATTTGTTGTTATAACTGTAAAAATATAAAATAAATATTTGCGGTATTTGCTTGTTTATATTGTTCTGGGTTTTTCCAGTTTCCTTGTGGAATTAAAAGTGGTATTGGTGTCTGAATGAGGAAATCATAACAAACAATAATAACTTCAACTTCTCATACACTATACGTCCTGTTTTAACAAAACATTGCTGACCTCGCCAATGTTTTGCATCTTACTAGGTAGAATAGAATTGTTATGGCATTAGATTCTAATGCCAGGTTTTTGTAGTTAACATTATGAGATATCAAAAACACAAGCCTAATCCTTTAATCGTGGCTGCAGACTGCAACCATTCAGCAGCATTTTGTGACTATTATTTGAAAAAGTGAAACTAAATTAAGTAGTCGCACTAGTGAATTTAAGCTTGCCGTATTACAAAGATTAAAACGATGATTTAAAAAACAAAGGAGAGAGAACCAACTCGGACACAACTGATTATGACTGTGCGTGTTGGAAGCACATGGGCTAATGCGCTAGGCCTACCTGTAGTTGCTGTAGGAAAGCTATTGCCTAGTGTGAAATGTAGGTAATGCTGTGTAGACAATGCTGCCCCCATCCATTGTAGGAAACTCATTCATAATTACAAAAAACTAAATAAAATTGTCTGGAGCTAAAAGCTAGTCTGGAGCTCTGCCTTTAAACAATACTATCTATTTAACAGGATGTTTGCCATCGTAATCACGGTTATGTGTGCTTTTTGTACCAGGAAGAAATGGTTGGATAGGCTACAGAGAGAAAATTGGCCTTGTCTGATGAACTCTTGAGTGAAGGTCACAAAATTACCTCCAGAGCTGGTCACATACTGTGGTTGCCTTGATGTCAAAATGAATGGCAGTTAATGGGGCAGAGAGCTCCAGCCCATCAGTCTTCCAAATTTAGCAGGGTCTTCAAGTTTACTAGATCTGAGATGTTTCACATTTTTCTGCCGTTAGGTTAGTAATAGGTTAAGTTAATAAGTTAGAAACAAGCAATAAGCACGAAGGACTCTATGACCTCATGTGTTTTCCTTGGGATCTTTTTGATCGAGTAGGCTACTTTCTATGATCATTGTATCTGATTGCAAAACACATGTACATTTGGCCAAATGAAGATTACTCTGGTTTCTGCAGACCTCACAGTTAGTTTCTTTCATCATTTAGAGGGCTGTAACTGAAGCTGTTTCATCTCCTCCTTTCGCCAGATGGCAGATATTTGAATAAAGTGTGGAAGGTCAACCAAACTAGCAAGACTCTGCATTCTGAGCTTCGGCAAAATACCCCTAAAGACATTATTTATTTGAATTTCACATTCCTCAACACCTGTTGTGGTATGTTTACTCTGTGCAACATAACTCATGCTTTAAATGTGTTTTAAAATGTGTATAATTTCAACACGGCAAATAAACAGCATGTTATCCATCACTGAATACTATCTACGGAATGTTTGCGCCATATTCATTCATGAACTTCTTCTTTCCTCTTTTCAGGAGCTGGCAAGCAGCACATGACACCATCATCTTGGCTCAGAAAAGTCCCATAAGACACAAAGAACTCCATTCACAGGCCTCAGTATGTCCCACACCCACAGTCCAGAAGACACCCGGGCCCATTCAGACCAGTACACAGCCTGTAATCATTATGGAAAACAATGTGCACGTACTTAGTGAAGCAGTCAAATGCTCTTAAGTGGAAAATGGCTGAACATGAACTTAGCACGTAGCCTACCACATCTTCCCAGAAACGGCCCTTTCCTTCTGCCATCTCACGGACAGACCTATACACAAAATTGTGCATGCACGCACACAAACTTGCACAGATGCTTTTCATGCAAACGCCTGCTTTTACTTTACCTCCGTTTTCCCGCCAAATACAAGATGCATCTCACTGCATGTGTATTGTATGCAGAAGGGTTATTCCAAGAACATAAAACAATAACTCATAGCCACAGCTTGCCGAGGAGCCAGGAATGCACACACCATATGAATTAACCTGTTCTGGTTGCAAGAGCTTCCCCGACCAGCTAGAAGAGGGAGCCAACAAGGCTGTCAAAGGTTTAGAGGTCCTGTCATTGGTGGTTTGGAGTAAATACAAGCAATAGGCTATACCATATATTTAAGATCAGACATCTATACATCTTGTAGAGATTAGGGGTAGCCTACCTACTTATTTTCTTAATTAGGGAAGCGTTTTTTAAAACCTAACCCGCTGAAATTTTTACTCATTAAAATATTAATATGTAATAAAGAGTTATGCGATAGCTACACTTTGCATGTATTAAAAGTCACTGAAACTAAATAATGTATTGAGAAATTTGATATAGGCCTACCTGAGAGGGCTATTTACATAAATTAGCTCAAATACAAGGCACTGCTATGAATGGTGAGTAACCATCTACTGTATTTTAATCAATGTTAAAATACAGTAGACCTACACATATCCCTGAGTGATATAAACAGACCAATAACATTTTATGCTAAGTTTACTAAAATACCTATATGATCAACTACACTGACTATGAGCTACGGTATAGGGAAAGTCATAAGTGCACTGCTTGCAGTTTTCCCTGTGACAGGTATTTATTTGGTCAGTTACCTACAACGATCCTTTGTAAAAAAAAAAAAAAGGAAATGTAATAAAAAAAAAACTTTCTAATCTGTTTACGAATCGGTCTGGAATCTAAGTCACTTGTTTCTATAGAAATTGTATTAAGATACTTGACATTTTGATGGTGACCTTAAGTTCGTCGTTGGCATGAATGGCAAACCAATATTTTAGCCACACATGCCCCCTAGTGGTCAAATGAAAAATTCAACCAAAAAACAAAATCCTAGTTTTTGAGGTTTTTTTTTTTTTTTTTAAATCGAGCTCATCATTCAACACCGTAGTAAAAATGGTAGAGGGCACAAATGCCAGCGTGCTTATCCTGCCAAACATACAAAAATAGACACAACTGGCTTTAATGTATTCCATGAATAGAATAAAAATGTAGTTTCATGAACAATTCAAGAAACACTTCCATCTTAACATACAGTAATAACTTCATACAGTATAAACCACGATTTAACAAATACATGTCCTTATCACTTCAATTGCATGTACAATTTTATTGGACAATGATTTTAATAAGCTGTAACCACTCTGGAGCCTCATTTACTTAACATGTACACATTTTCTAAGAAATTACTTACTTACTTACTAAGAAATACGGGGACCATAATTAATCTCTGAGGTTGTTTTCTCAAACTACAATTAGCCATAAAACCACCAGATAGTATATCTTATAGAAGACCACAATCAACAGCAGTGTTTCAGTCACCCCCCTTCAGATATGACACGTTTACTCCCCACACAGTGAATGAGACTTCACATTACATCACATTTATCACTTTATGGCATTTCCGTTCCCGCCACGGGGGTCTTGGCAACTCGCGGTGCTTTCGTTGCCTTGGCGGGTTTCTCCACGTTCTTCCTCGCCATCTCCTCTCCCCCTACCCCTGCCTCCGTTGCCGGGGCGACCGGCTCCACCTTCCTCAGCTTGTGCTTGCCCTTGGCGGGGGTGGAGAAGGTCAGCGAGGCCTTGAGGAACTCCAGGGGGAAGATGCCCACGTCGCCGTCGAAGCGGTTCTTGGTCACCTGCAGGGAGCGCCGGCCGGGGCAGGTGACCAGCTTCTTCTCCTGCAGGATGAGGACGTTGTCGGCCTCCTGGCTGGCCTGGAGCACCGCAGGTTAACGGGTCATGAGCCGAGTCAGAGACGTCATACAAGAGACACACACTCTTAAGTCAAATGTCCAATTCCCTGACTGTTTCCTGACCTTCACGGTCTAAAACATTAATTTCCATGACCGGAACTATTACTGTGTACAAGGAACGGACAGCATGGCAACGATAAACAAACTGAAAAATGTATGCAATTATATTTCCCGCACTACGCATGTAAATATTCAGACCACCGGCAAAACTGGGTTTATAAAGCAGGGCTAAGGGGGGGTCTGGGATTCTCCCCCCAGCAAAGATTGGGCATCAAACACTTATTTCGCTGCAAAGTTTGGTCCATTTTACACATTTTCTTAATCAATTTATGGTGAAAATGTCTATTTATTCATTTAATGGAAAAATTCAGGGAACCAGGTGACGAAATATAATGCATTAAGGCTCTCTGGCATTCTGTATTAGTTTCAAGTACTCCCGTAACTCAATTTATCGAATTTAAAATGCAGTGCTGCTGCCAAGTCAAACAAACATAGACACATGTTACTCTTGTTCTCTTTTCTGTATTTTGTTTGGAGAAGTAACTTCTTTAAATGAGCATGCGATGATAAAACTGTGTAGCTCATTGTTACCATTGGTTTTGGGTGTTGAATTTGCCTCATATCTCTCGTTGAGTCCAGAGAAAAAAACTCACCAAAACACACCAACCCCCCCCCCCCCCCCGCGGATATTTCAGTTTGGTTTCAATTGAATTGTTCACATTAAAAAGATGGAAAAAGTTCTGACATGATTTCATCTTTGTCTCATTATTTTTACATCACAAAAAACTGGCATTTTAACCGGGGTGTGTAGACTTTTTACATCCACTGTATATCCCTATGCAGTTTGAGTGGACCCATGTTAGTATTACAATATGATCATTACAGTTACAGCAATCACAGAATCTATTTTGCCATAATCGTGGAGTAATCTCTAAAAGTTCTGTTTGAAAGAACAGGAGTGTCCAACACTATGAAAGGGCCATGCACAATGTTTAGGTATCGCTGGATTCAACTGCAATGGTAATTCGGGCCACAAAGCAGGGAGCTCTCTTATTGTGACACACAAAACTGCTTTAAATACAAATGACAATAAATGTTACGTTACCTTAGCAGAGCCAAAGATGGACGCCGTCTGCAACTCCGTGTCATCGTCTTCTTTCCGCGGGTGAATGATCAGGGTGATATGGCAGTTGCTGTTGGTGGCAAACTTCCTGAAAGCACTGATGATGTGGTCCTGTACGGCAAACCTGGCTCAAACCAAACAGAACCACCCTTGAGACACTGTACGCAGGAACAAACCGCAACGTTTCATCGATCGTTTGCGTTAACGCAGTAGTTCTCACTTGTCGACGGAGAGGTTTTCCTGGCCCATCATGAAGTGCAGGTTGTCAATGACGACGTGGTTGATATCGTAGAGATACACCGCGTGTTGCATAGTTTCGAGTACTGTCCTATGGTCAGGGGGAGATGGCAGATATGAGCTCTCATCTTTACAGTGTTTAATAATGCGTCTTGCCTTATTTACCGCTCATGTAAAATCCATTGGCACTGAACACAGCAAAACAGACTCAAATCCACTCAGTCAATATCAATACACAGTAATATTAGGTGACGTCTTCATGAATAATGCAGTGTATTTGGCGAAGGAGTGTATTGAAAACGCTCCATGGCGTAGCAACTGCCGTCACAGGATTGTCACATTCACATTCAACACCAGCATTTCGGCGTCGCTCATCAGACATAATGTCAGTCACACGGCTAGACTGACACAAACGGGTGGGCCGGGACAGCTCACGGAGACGCACTTGATGTTCTGCTGCCCGTGGAAGGTCATGAAGTACAGCGGCAGCTCCTCAAACTTGTCGGCCCAGAAGTCGTACTTCTCCAGGTTGTCCTCCAGCCTCTGCATGGCAAACTGGCTGAGCATGATCTTGGCCAGGCGCACGTTGTTGACCTCGAAGCTGCCCCACAGCGTGTTGACCCCCTGCATGCACAGGTCCAGAGCCAGCTCGCTGATGAAGGTGGTCTTCCCGCTGCCGGTAGGACCTGGGAGGACACAACAGTGCGTATCAACCATAGGCTGTGTATGTATAAATGGACAGACCCTCTGTGACGTCACCCATAGCTTTTCTCAAGAATGGATTTGAACATGGCGCTGTGCTGGTTCTGGCCGTCGCCATCTTTGCCTCATTGCGCCTGTAACGCCCTCTTATGCCCCCTATCCATTAGAATGGGATAAATGTATAGCTAATACGTTTTTAACTGAGGAGTTATTTGTAAAACAGAAAAATCACCCTTCCCCTGTACAATTGTCATGAAAGGGGAGACTATCTAGAGCAGGGCTATTCAACTCAGGTCCTGGCGGGCCGCACCCTGCCTGGTTAAGATCTCTCCCTGCTCCAACACACCTTGTTAGAAGCCTGATAACGACCCGTTCATTTGAATCAGGTGTGTTGGAGCAGGGAGAGATCTAAAACATGCAGGGTGCAGCCCTCCAGGACCGGAGTTGAATAGCCCTGATCTATAGAGACCTATATCGTTTTTTGTTTTTTTAAACCAAGCTGTAAACTTCTAACGTCAGACATTTTAATTTTCTGTGTTTTACTTCTAATGTAATACCAGTCATGTTGATATTTTGTAATGTAAAGCACTAATGAAAAGTGCTAATAAATAAACACACTACTATTACTACTATAAAAAGGATGTATTGTACAAAGCCCAGCCTGTGAAGAATATTCTACTTTCCTCACATTGAGCTCGCCAGCTCCACATTTGCTGATGATGCATGATAAGAGGCAGTGCCAACAGGTGTCAATCAACTTTTGAACCCAGGTAGTTGACACTATCAGCTAATCGTCTCAGCTAGGTGAGGTGTGTGTGTGTGTGTGTGTGTGTGTGTGTGTGTGTGTGTGTGCGCGTGCGCGCGTGTGTGCGCAGTACAGTACAACCATGTCTAGCTCCCCCTACCTGTGAAGACCGTCAGCTCGCCCTTGCGGTGTCCCTTCAGGATCTTGTTGAGCTCTGGAAACCTGCTCCACTTGACGCCGGCCACCTGCTCCGTGTTGGCCAGCTCCCCGTACACGTCGTCCCTGAGCTGCCTGAAGGACACGATGGACTTGTGGGCGGCCGGGATGGAGCCCTTGACGATGCGGCCCAGGTTCATCCCCTGGGCCAGGGCCTTGGCTGGGCGCGGCTGGCGCTCCCCCGGCCGCACCAGGGCGCACCGCCGCAGCCCCAGCTTCCGGGAGAAGGTCTTGGAGGCCTCCCAGGAGCGCATGTCGTCGCCCAGCCACAGTGTGACGCGCCTGAACTGCTCCATGTAGGGCAGCAGCACGGGCGGCAGGCAGCTCAGCCCGCGGGGGAGGGCGAGGCTGGGCAGCCCCGTGGCCTGGCTGACCGCCATGGCGTCCAGCTCGCCGCCCGTCAGCACCACCTCGGCGTCGCCGCGGCCCACCAGCGGCAGGCCGAACAGGTTGTGGTAGCAGCTGGAGCGTGGCACGGTGGCCTCGGCGTACGCCGCGCCCTCGCCGTCCTCGGAGCTCCGGGCGGACATCAGCTTCACCCCGCGTAGGCTGGAGTCTGGCCCGCCAAACCACGGGAACACCAGGCTCATGGTGGGCTTGAAGAGCCTCACGCCGAACCTCCGGAGGGTGGCGTCAGTCAGCTTGGTGATCTGAGAGGAGGTGTTCATCATTCAGATTCACACAACTGAATTGGTACCAACAAGTAGGGCGAGGCTATATACACTGGTATATATATATATATATATATATATATCGGTATTTTTTCAAAAGAGATATAAGGTTAGACGATATCGTTTATATCGATATAGTTACATTATGCGTTTATTCATTACTTTTTCTATATGTTCGTCTCTCCCTCCATCCATATATCCATCGGGTTTCCTGTTTTTTCCTCTATGCCGGAAGGATTTAGACCACTTCAGAAAATACCAATATCAGAATTCAAATTAAATATATCGAGATATTATTTTTGGTCCATATCGCCCAGCCCTACCAACAAGGCAATTCACCCAGTCCAGACACACAACAAACTCAAAGACAAGACAGTTTTCTGTCCGAGATAACACATCAACATAGCACCAACAAACTAGCCGGGCTCCGCCTGACTATTGCTCTCAGCTCAATTTATTTAGCTGAGATTGCAGTCTGGAAACCCTGTTCGCATTAGCCTGCTGGCGGCCCATTCAGCGTGGGTTAGTGTGATGACGATGTCGTCCAGAGAGTTTCTATATGGTGGTAGAGCTAGATGAGGCGATCAAAACAGGGTTAGTGAGATTACGTTGAAGTCCAGGGCGTTTCAAAATGGTGATAGAGCTAGATGAGGCGATCAAAACAATTGTAGCAACGCTGATTGCTTCAGCGCTGTCCAATAGTTTCAAAAGTAACCAGCCGTCTATGCCTATGTCTAAGTAGGAGGAAATTACTGCGAACACTTCCCAATGGAGCGTGGTCAGACTATATGTGAATTTGGTCTGGCCACTTAATAGCCTGAAGGAATTTAGGAATTAGTGTAGGGTTTGTTCTATAGTGAATGGAAACAAACACAGGTGAGGCAGATCTACAACAACCACAATAACGTATTATACAGTAAGATAAAAAAAATGTAAATAAAAAAAAAAACATTAAAAAAAGAGACTAACTTAAAATAGATTGGATTAAACATTTTCTGATTTTTTTCCCTCTAAAACATTCAACCAACCCACCTAATCAGTCTATATTTGGCATTCACCATAATGTGTTTTGCATTGTAATAAATTGCAACACACTAAGCACAACTATAACATGTCATATCCTCACCATATAATATCTAAATACTAAATACCTGAAACATGGTTTTAATGAGCTGGGCATCTTCATCAGGGAGGTCAGAGAACGGGACAGAGCTGGACCAAATCCTCTGCACCTCCCGTAACTCTCGGTCTCTCTCCTCCTGCTCCTCTGGGCTGTCTGGATAACCCAGCAGCACTTGTGGGCTGAGGAAACCCTGCTCCTCCTTCTGCAACACTTCCAGGCAGTCTTGGAGGTCCTCCCAGCTTCCCTCCGCTAACGACTCTTTACACAAAAACTGCCCTGTTGTTTTGTTGATGTACAACGTGAAGTTCTCCTTCCCTGCAGGGTAAGGTGAGAAGTCCACGAAGATACTGCGAGCATGCAGGCAACTGTAGCCGTCAAGGAATGGAACGTCTTTGGCGCGTAAGTACTGTTTGATATCTGTGACTGTGACGGGGGTTTCGGTGAAGTCTATTGTAGACTTGGTGTCCTTTTTGTACATCCTTGTCACACTGAGTTGTAAGTAGTCTGTCCTCCATGGTGATCGGTGTGGGAAGGCTGCAGGTACTGCAAACGTATGTCTGTGCTTCTGGGCGAAGAGATTCACGCAGAAGGATGAAAGATGTCTTTGCTGGAGAAACGTTGCGGTGCCCCGCGATGCCGCCTGGAACACACACGCGGTGCCCCGAAGCAGCAAGCGTCCCCACATTAGTTGTTTGTTCACGACATTGAGCCTGACAAGAAAGACACGAGAACGTGACTATCCATTGCTTCTAAGTGACAACACATACCACCAAAGTATTAAAGTGGGACCGTTTGACTAGAGGTCAAAGATAGATGAACATTTAAAAGAAAAACGTAGCCTCCATAAAATGAACACACACTATAATGGAAAAACTGCGGCGGTATGGGTACACCGTGACTGTCACTATTCACAATGTATTATTAAAACAATGCAATAAAAATAGCAATCAAATGTATCTTACCTATTCAATAAAAACAGTTATCTTCATACATGCTTCCATCATGATCATGACCCGGGCTTTTGGTGTACTTTCAAAACAAGTCCGTGTAAACACACATACCAAGTTTTGCACCGCAAAAATTAACAAATTATATTTTAAACGTGACAAAAAAATATAAAATTAAAATAAACAAATTACTATGTAATCAAATAAATGTGTTATTTTGTTATGTTGCGATTTTTAGATGTGAAACGACGGTGTGATTATGTTTCCTGTCGGAGCATTTGTAAAGTCGGACTACGTAGTGTGCGTGCCCGTGAAGCTGTCCTCTGGGCATTTTGGAGATAATTTAATAACGATAGCTCGACTATATTTTTCAGCGATCGTGTGTCTGTATGGAACATCTAACAGGTTATATTTTGGCATTTAAAATATGACATCCCGAGGCACGCCGAGCCGCTTTCTCAAAAGCGTTCTCCAGAACGGGCTTGGCCGATACATCTGCCAGCTGAAACGCATATCTATCAACTTCTCCAAAAATGCACAGAGCTCATTAGGTATCAGGTAAGATTGCGTTTTGTGTCTATATAGAAGTATACCGTACCACAAAAACAGCAGTATGGTACCAAATCTAATCTTATATCGGCCATATCCTACAGCCCTCCAGATCCTAAACTATTAAGAACCTGTATTAATTATCAAGCTAATGCCATGGAGTGGCAATTCTTTTTCTCAGGGAATTTATTGAAGAAGGAGTAGTGGACTACGCTAAGAACAACCCTGGAACTGTGGTCTACGTGTCTCCCCAGGCCAGCAGGGTACCGAAAATAGTTGCAGAATATTGTACGTATTAATGGCCATGTATGTATGTATTATGTATGTATGTATGTATGTATGTATG
>JAODLL010026510.1:0-24275 GCA_026546735.1 Forbesichthys agassizii | reverse complement strand
ATGGTAATCAGTGTTTTTGGGCCTAGTATGTGTTGTAGGAATAAAATCCTCATATTTTGGTAACCACAAGCCTCTGTGTTACTCCATTGAACACCCTATGCGGGAAGTTGTACTCGTAACTGATAAATTATAGTTTAGTCTGGGCCTCTCACTTGAGTGAGTGGCGCAGTCCTCCTTATTGTTGGGATTCGGACTATACTGGTCACACATATAAGAACCGCTGTAGAGATATACCTGGTGCAATACAGCTGTAGGCGAGTTTCAAGCGCTCCTACATATGGCAGTCAGTTGTCCGTGAGTACAGTGTATATATATATTTTGCACGACACGCCCCAAATGTTTCCCCATTGTCCAGGATCAATTCGCTAATTTTCACTTTTGTACAAATGTGAATACAAATAATTTGAATTAGCATTACTTACTCTTCAATATGACATGTTGCCACTAGACATCACATAAGTGCACCAGTATCTCAGACCAAAGCAAATGCTTCGTGGGCCACACACACACTCAATAACTTGAATATAAAAACAAACAACAGAGGGTCTCAGATTACAACAGACAGGGAGTGTAATTTCATTATTTTTTCAGGATGCAATGGACCTTTCCAACTCAGGGTGTAAAACCCACCCCCATTGGTTACTGTTTCTAATCTCCCAAAACATTTGAAGCCAAATTCTATGAGGTTCTCTCTCAAATTCCCAATATTAATGCAGTGTGCTTTTTGCCAAATTAGTATACCTTGTAAACAGAGAGGCATCAACTTCTTTAAGGATACTGTACTGTATTCACAACATGATATCCAACACTGGCTGTAATGTTTTCTGGCCGTTACAGATTAAGAATGAAACGGGTACTAATTAGCCAGTACTAATACTGGTAACGGTACGGAAAGGCGAATACATTTATTTTGCTATCTTTCAAGAATTCAGCCTTGTGTTTGTTAATATTGTTTACGTTCAGTTTAGATGCATCCCACAACCTTTAATCCACGGTAACTTTAGACAACTGTGTTTTCTGGTCTGAAAAGAGGATGATGAGCTCCCTCTTATACATTAGTCTGGTAGGATATCTCGTCGGAATTGCACGTTCCCAAAGCACATCTAATGACAATTTTATAAGGGTGCACAAGAATTTATTTAGCGTTATAGTGCCCTGTGAAAACGGACGCTAAACTTTATTCTACCTGATGGCGAACTACGATACATTGTACAGTAATCTGCTGTGACCGGTAAGAATAGCAACAATTGAATGTGCTTGTTCCGTACAGCTACTGTTGACGATAAATTAAAGAATGAAAGTGTTATCGAAATTTGTTTTTACCTGATACAAGATTGTTATTCATTCGTTAGTAGTCAATAACCGCTAATAACTTTATCGGACCTCAGACGTTGCTAAGAAAAATCTGGTAATCTGATTGGTTATTATTCTATGTGTGATTGACAGGTCGCAAAGATGTATTGCATAGCCTGTGTTGTATAGAACACCTTTAAGAGTATGAACGTGTCTCAGATAAGTAGAAAGGGTCCATCTCATCTTCTGTATGTATATGAACAGTTGCCCGGAGCAAAACAGGCTGTTGGACCAGGGAGATTAGCTTGTTGACAAATGTGCTGGTGACAGTCAGTCCTGCCATTACTGCCCCACCTGTGCTCTGAATGTACAGTACATAGCAAAACAAACAAAAGACATGGGGTTAAAGGATGAAATAAATAATACCAATGTCCATTAATGCCATAAGCTTAAAGTATTGGCTCCAGATTCTTTTTGGGCCAGCAGAGAGATTGTCAGCATGGGGTGATTTGTCACACTGGGCCCGGCGGCTCTCCATTCAGCTTCAGACAGCGCGGCCCCACATTTGCAACCACTGACGGGATTGTCAGACCTATTTGTCACAGCACTGTTTAGTGATCCGATTGGCTCTAACCTCTGTGGCCTCTCCTTTTCCTGTCCACAGCGAATGGCAACAATTCCACCTCTGACAATCAAACAAATGATCCTGTCCCTGTATCTATGGATATGAGTTTGTGTTTTTTCCCCAGCTTCAATTTAATGTATAAATCACGTGTGTAAGCAAAGCTCATATGATTAATGTACATACAGATCACTATCATCAGCATATGGCTTGCATCACATGACATAAGGTGACATGATAAACTTCTAGTTTGTGTATTTGTCCAACGTTTTGTTTCTGTGTGCCTGTATTTAGTATAGGATACTGTGAATATAAGTTGTGTGTGTGTGTGTGTGTCTGTGTCAGTGTCAGTGTTGTTGTTGTGACCTGGAAGACATTTTTGCCTATTGCCTGTCAGTTTGGATTATTGTTTGCACTTTGCCTGACCGCTGCCTGTTTTTATATTGCCCTATTGCCCTCGGGACTCAAATAAAACGTGTGGAATTTCAGTCCTTGCGTTTGGGAATGACTACTTCCCCATGTTACAGCATGACATGAGCATGACATTACACAAGTGACTTAACATCACTCAATCCAAGCCACATAACATCACAATATGCAAACAGATAAGTCACTGATATGCAAAAAAATATAGCAAATGAGCCAGCCCCCGCTACTATCTTACTGTACATGTTTAGTTGTTAGTTAATTCACAAAATGTGTTAGTTCCTATTTAATACACAATGTGGCGCATTTCATTAAATATAATTGTACATTCTTGTTGCACTATTGACACCTATTGCCAATCTTGAAGGGTGGATTCCTCCCTCTGTGGTCCCTTCCCAAGGTGTCTTCCGTTTTTACACACATGGTTTTTACAGGCAATTTTCCTTGCCCAGGGATAAGAGCAGGTTTCCATGTGTTTTCATGTGCTTGTTTCCATGTGAAATTTGGGCTTTTACAGCCCTTTGAGACTGTAATGTGATTAAGCCATATACATAAAATTGACTTGACTTTGAGTGAACAGTTGAGTATGGGTTAGAAGAACACAGCATTCTTTACGCAGACAATGTTCTAATTATGTTCTAACCTAACCCTCTAACCCTGCCTCTAACTCTAACCCTAACCCCTTTTTCCTATATACAGTATACATATAATCCCTTTTAATGGGTGTGCCAGTGCACAAATGGTATCATACAGCCACAAACCTATACACTTCCTCAATCACCTAACCCTAACCCTACACGCTACAATGTTTTACATTATTTAGGATTAAGCAGAGGCAGCCTTTAGCTGGTAGTGTGTTAAGATCTGCCTATTTAACAGGAGAGGCATTTTGACTGACACACACAAGAGAATGCTTACAGGGGTAGGGTCTATAAATCAGATGTTCATGCAAGTTGCTTATGTGATGTAGTACTAATGGACGGAAGAGGCTGGGATTACACTGTCCCTAAACCTAAACCTTCTTCAGGCAAAATGTTTGCTGTCCATCCAGTGAGACCAATGAAACCATATAAAACATAATTATTTGGTCTATGGTTTGAAACGCTTACAGCTACTGTATATAACTTTCAGGCTAAGTGGGTAGCCATTGGTTGCTGTCGAGTTCATATATTTGAGAAATCTAATTTATCTAACTCAGGTACAAGGTGGCTCTCACTATTTATTTCACCCTTTTTTTCATTTCCCTTCATTCTCTCTGGGCCCTCTGTTTCTCTTTTTTTCTCACTTCAAAAAATGAACCGTTTTTAAATGACTGTTTTGGTATCCACGGGGAAATCAACAGACATGGAGACAGGATTTTCTCACTTCAAAGTTCCGAAACTGATTTCCAATCAAATAGAGGAAGTTACTTTCCTTGTATGGATTTTCCTAACTCTTGTTAGATGTCTACACACATAAAAGCAAGAAAGAATGTACATTTTCTTGTGTAGGACTCACTTGTAGTATAGCCACTGGATGTTTAAAGGACTGTCAAAGGTCCTATTAGGAGCAACAGACACCTTAGAAAATCTAGCCAACCCCCACAGGACAGACATGCTCAGAAATCAGTAGCAGTGTTCTAGATATCAAGGTCATGAGATTTAGTGAAGGGTGAGCAAAGTCAGCACAAAACAGGCCACCATTGTAGTTTTATCTGAAATGGATGAATCATTGCATCTAATATGACACAGGAATCTGCTCTTACACAAGAACAGGGGAGAGAAGCTTTCCTCAGCAGCAATGTTGTCCTGTTTGTCTGGCTCTGTAAACAGATTCGCGGATTGGCACTATAGCTAACAGTTCTTTGTTAATGCTACACTTGGCATCTTAAGCAAGGAATTTGGGGAAAGAATTTGGCAGAAATGGTACAGTATAATAATAATTAAATCACTACAAGAAGCATTTGTTAACAAATAACTGAGGTTGATTGAGATTCCAATACATAATGACAGGTCTGATGTTCCGAGCGGTGCAGCAGCTTGTAGTAAATACGTTGAAATTTGTGGAAATAACCAGCACATTGATAATGGGTTAAATACTTGCCCACCTTCCCCCATTGTACTGTATAAGCTTAATTACAGTACTTGAAAATTGTGATTACAGATTGGGTTCTACATTCTGCACGAGTGTCAGCTGGCTTATTATGGAGGAAAACTTAGGCAAGATGACAAATGGAACACTAAATGATGTCACCACATTGAAGAAACAAATTTATGATGTCACATGATGATGGACGTTTGCTCGTCCTCCCTTCAGATGATTTGTGTTGCCAGCACAGGCTGAGAGGTAATAGGGATGTATTAGGTGTCCATATTCTTCCATGTACTGTACTTAATGCCTTAGGTTTTGTAAAAAAAAAGAAAAGAGATTTAACATTGTTTCCAATTTATAAATTGTTGACATTCATGTTCACATTCAAAGTGATGTCTTCTGTCTTAGAATTTTGGTTGGTTACAATTAAGATGTGAATGCATCCAGAAATGGCAAAAAGGGCAGGGCCCATTAAGTCCATCAAGGTAAAATTAATCTCGAGTATCTTGATATGCTTTCATTTAGAGCTTTATAATGTCAGCAAAATATGTAATTTCAAACAGAAAAGAAAGTAAAGACATCTTCTTGTATTTAGCATGCACACATTTTTTCCCCCACAAATATGACACGGATTTGTTATTCACAGTATTACTTTACATCTTACATTGCACACAATGAACCCATTAATTCAGAATGAGCAACTGTCAATTCTCAAATCCTATTAGAAAACAAGACATATTCATTTACCAAACAAAGACATATGTTGGGCTTTTAGAGCAGAAACGTGTGTCACATAGTGTATATTGTCTCTCACCAGCTCATACAGTAACTAAACTACTGTATGTGTGGTTAGGATGTCTGCCTGACTACTTACTGTCAGATGAAAATTAATAGACACAGATGTACTCCACAGCTTAGGATAATCATGTCGGCCTCAGGGCAGTGGGAAAAGAAAACCGCAGTCTAAATATCTCATTAATTCAAATACAGCGAGGTCAAGCGGAGGGTTTCGCTTCCGTGGTGCTGACATTTTATTCCAGAGTTTGACCAAGTGTCCATTAATAGAATAATGGAATTTAAGGCAGCACACACTGCTCAGCAATGCCAATGGACTCTGGTGAAAACATGACTACACCCTTGTGATTTTGTATGCTTGAAATAGTATTTTACGTTGCTGTTCTGCTGATAGCATGATACATAGCTTTCTGCTGCTGGAATATCATAAGCTGTTCCTCTAACAGATAGAATGGTGGTCAGCCATATCCAGACATTTAATGTATTGCCTGAGGTCTTGGTAAATTATGTATTTAACTTAGAAGATGTGGGGGAAATCTGATGTCAAGGTATGGGCCACCGGTTCAATATTCTAGCATTTGGAGACCTACTTTACACAAAAAGAGTGCTGTTTACTTGGCAGAAGTCTTGTTGTGTGTATGTGTATCTACAGTACCTGTGTGTGTGTGTTTTGGAAAAGAACACTCCACAACCCACTCAGGCTGAAGCCATAAAGATGTGGTTTAATGGCAGCTGATTCACTGCGTTACAACACTAACCGTCGGCGGGAAAGGTCTTTTGTGAGAGTGAGGAATTAATTTGTGGTATCTCCATCTCATTATTAGTCTCACAGCTTTGAAAGTAATTAGTGAGGGTTGTACCACTTAATGATGCCGTCGACACTTGCTAACGCAGTTCACTTGCTACAGTGAGATAACGAAATAAAAAATGGATTTAAGGGGGAAAGTGTACATTTAAATTTCATTGTCATTATTCACCTATGTTGTTAGAACACATGAAGCCAAGTTCTTGTTGTGCAAGTACAACATGGAACAAGCACATTATCAACATGAATCCACATCATTTTTGTTAGTGAATGAATTCATTATTCTGTTGGCCTGCTGTGTTGGACATATTTATTGGTGACCTAAATATCTGTAAATTATAAGAACACCTCTAAAAACACCCAAGAACCACTTTGAAAGAAGGTATGTTTTTTGCCGTGGCTTTATGTTTGCATAATGAAGACTAATGCTATGGTAGTTTTATTAGCATTTTAATCATCTTTTGAGGACAGTGCCCATAGGGCAGTGTAAGGGACAGAAGTAGATTCTTAAAGACTCAGCATAAGAGAGCAACATAGATTCATAGCCCATCTTTCTATTTGAAATTATTGATTGTGTGCTGTAGGTCAAAATATGTAATGAATAGGAGAATCATTCATGCATAAAAGTCAAATGAATCTAATGTAAAATTTAAGAGGTGAGCAAAATTAGATTCTATTCATAGAGTAGAGTATATTACTACAGTAGCATGTCATGTTGAAAAATAACATGAATATCTGACAACTGAAATTAGATTAGCCTCTCACATTTCCAACAGTATTATTATCTCTTGTGAAATAGTGAAAAAGGCAGCAAAAAAACCTTGTTTCATCACAGTGTGGCTTTCAATGATTGAAGGATCTTATTCTGTCTTTATTTTACCCTTTTTGTTGTAGGTAACACAAATAATGCCAAAACACGTTGTCTATTTAGACTTTTGCTGTGAAATGGAAAATTGTTTTACAGTACTGTGCCTTCTGATTATACTGTACTGTAGACAACCTGACATGTCATAAAGTGCAGGAACCTGCATGCTCCCAAGCAGTTCACATATTTTGATATTGATTGCACCCTATCATTGCCTCCTTGGAGATTAGCTAAATTACCCGCTCCATAATTGGGACTTGTACTTAAGTAGAACTCCACTGTGGGGGAAGATTTAAAATTCCATTAGTGTCATTGACAGCTCCGCAGTGGGTTTAAGACGGGTCTCGTCTGATCGGCGTCCAAAATGTTCAAGGTAATTGATGATAAAAAATTAGCCTGCCACAGCAGGGTGATTGATATCGGTGACTCTGTAATTACAGCGCCGTAACTCTTCAAGGGGGCCTGCTCACATACCCATTGTCAGAAAATCTAAAACCCCTACTATATGAATATAGGTACAAATGACAGGGGATCATAATTTCCAGTCACAGTGGATTTACATAGACTAATTTCTAAATGGCTCCTGAGTCATCGTAGGACTTTTATTTTGCCTGATATAGCGACCTCCTGTTGCTTAAGTCTTTCCTGGAAAAATAGTTGAAAATATAATGACTTGCTGTCCATTCTACAATCGCCTGGTATTCTCTTGAGTCAAAGCAAAGTTTGCACTCTCACTTATCAAGCCAAGTTCACCAAGTTTTTGTTTATTTATCAAATAAGATAGTGCCTGTACTGTAGCATCTAACTAGTGTTGATAATCTAATCTGAATCATAACTTCACACTGTAAAAATACTGAGATTTGAATAATGACTTGTTAATTGTATATGTAACAAACACATCTGGACAAACACAATGGATTAATTGTATTTTCAAATACAGTACATAGAAATTTGTCAATCTAAATGTCTTGCATAAATGCACACTTCAAAGTTAATGTTTCCTGGCTGGTTTTACAGTATCGTATTGAACTGTGCATGCCGGCTGACATTGTGGCCTTGAGTGTAATATCTGTCATTACGGTAAGTAGCCACAGACTCAAATAGCTCTTATTTGTCTCTCCGTGTCTCAAGGACAGACAATTTGTGCCTAGGTGTTTACATACAGCACGTAGCCTCAGCTCCAGGTGTCGCTATGAAAGTCAGCAGCGCAAAACCTTTTCTTTGGTCCAAGATCTGTATTTCCCATATCCAGGCCATGAAAGAACAAGGTCTCATATTCTTTATTTCACACTTCATTTGTTGTATTCTTCATGAGGCAAGACCGCCGACTCATCTCGGTTCCCAGATTGGCTAGAGAAACATTATGCAAATGTCCCCATGGTGTGTGATCCAGAAGGACTATATTTTAGCACACCTTCATCAGCTATACTAAGATCCTTTTTAAAGGGCAAACTATGTACAGGATGAGTCTGTAATGCCGAGGTTTTTACTTAATGGATTTTAGTTGAGCAAAATATCACAGGTGCAAAAAGGTGAATTGGAGTTTTATTGAAAAACAAATAACTTGCTGTAAATCAAGAACTAAAAGTCTACTTTCAAACACTAATGCTAGTGCTGCACGGGTGCATGTACTGAAATAGCTTGTTTTAATGTGTTTCATGTTTTATATGTTTTAACTGTATGGTTAGGATCTCTAGCGTAGCCACGGGTGTGCCAGGGTGTGCCTGTGCCACCCAAAGAGGCAGCTGGCACACCCAGTTCAAATGCAGAAACAGAATACATTTTTGTTGTAGTCTCGCTAAAAGGTTTTGTACGAAACATAGGCTATTATGGTTTATTTACTAATTATAATAGCCCAATTGTTCGCTCTAAATTTCTTTATAGTCAAAAACAACATCATCCATCCACAGTTAATGTGGCCCTTGTAGGCCTATGCCTATTTTTTTATTTAGTTGTATGTAAATAATGATTGCACATTGATGTTCAAAATAACCAAAGAATGGAATGGTGGTGTTCAATGTGGCACACCAAGTTTTTCAGAGGCACACCCACAGTCTATTTTTTTGGCTAGGTTACGGATTAGAATACTAGTATAGCTTAAACTACATTTGAACATAATGAATAATGCCTTCTTTTTTTGGGGGGGAGGGGGGGGGGTATCTGCCCTACAATTTGCCTGAGGTTGTTGCCATAGGTGCGTAAGCGAACAGTGGTTTGTTGCGAACATGTTTGCTCTGAACTTGAATTTTGAATGATTTTTGTTAACATTTCGTCCAGTGTCAATGTATGCTTGCAGAGAACTACCTCCTCAAACCATATGCTTTTCTTCGCAAACGTTCACGGCAATACGGTATGTTTGCAAATGTTCGCAGACATTTACTATGTTCGCCAATTCTGAATGCACCTCATGTTTCATCCCAATTTCAGATCATCCTTGTACTGTACCTGAACTCAGTAGTGGTTCTAGCATTGCAGGACCCTATGCAAAACACATGGGACGGTTGGTCAGAAAGGCCATGAAGTCCCTATCAAACTATCTCAAATAAGCAGAATAATAAAGTAGCTTTATTTGAATGCACAAACAAATTGTAAATTATATATAGATAAGACAACTAACAGTATTTGGCCTGGTTGTGTGGTCTCAGCCCCACCGTTGTGAGGCCTCAGGCAGTTGCCTGTTGGCAAAATGTGGCTGCAATCACAGTATAAAAAACTATACATTAGTTTAATATTACAATAACATGTGGCTCGCTGTTGAATGTATTGTGATGTTTGCCATATGTAATGGAACACTCAATGAGAAATCCTTTAAGTCTGGGAACATATTCTAATAACAACATTCTAAATTGAATGTAGGGCTCAGATTGAATCCTTTTATCACGTGACATCACATTGCAGGCACTTAGTGAACATGTCATGCACTGACATGTGCTAATAAATACAAATACAGTATATTGTGATGAAACCGATGGTTAAGTTATCCTTGCACGCAACCACACGCAAACTGTGTGATCCCTGTCGTGCTGACAGTTTCACATCTAAGGCTATATGCAACCATGAAACATATTTCAGCAGATCATATGTGCACCATAGTGATAGTAAGAACACACACAATGGGCTTACTTTAATTACAGATATGGAGTTATGGTCGGCTATTCATTGACTTGGTCCTTGAGACACAACTGCCAAGACCATTTAACACCTTGGATGTGAGTGTTTCTCACACTCAGTAAATAAACATCATGTCATATTTTTATTTGGGTGTGACGATCTTTCTTTCCACACAAACCTTCATAATGCAGCTCCTGTGTGCCTTCTAACCATAACCACGATCGGAAGAGAAACGGCCAAATCGATAGAAATTTAATTCCAAAGCTGAGAGGTAGTATAATCCATTCCATGACCCAATTTAAAGAATAATTCTACCATGTAAACGGTTCAAATTTTAAACCTGATTACTTCCTGGTTGAGTTCTAATGCGCATGCCCCGTCTTACGTTTTGGGTGATGCCAGTGAACTATTCTGCAGAGCCATTCTGTACAATGGATGTATCCTTATCATAAGTATCCGTATTAAAAGAATGGTACAGTCTGGACAAATCAACTGCAATGCACGCAAATAAGATAATGGGAGTTAGTACGGTGACTTCTTCTGCAGTCGTACATTTCTCCACCAGTCACACAAATCACACAAATAAAAGAATCCATTCGGAAAGAAAAAAGTGTCCATGTAAACCAGTAGCGAAAGAGTATGTTTTAACTTCAAATCTGTGGTTGATTTATCAAGATGGAGTCTAGCTAGTTAAAAATGTGCTAAAATTATTTCGTAGATGTGAGGTCCTGCTAACATGTAGTTCAGTGGGCAATGTTTAAGCTAAAATGTGGTGGTAATGCCAATGTTGCCCCCCCCCCCGTTGCCCGGTCTTTTGTTGTTTCTATCTGTTTCTCTTCTCTTCTGTCTGCTGTCTTCCCCAGTCTGTCTGTTTCCCTGGGTTTTGCCTGTATCCCAGTATTATGTTGGTCTGTTCCGACCTATGCTTGCCTGACCCGCATTGATTGTTCATTAGTTTCACCTGGCTCTCGTTCTCCCCTACCCAATGGCCTGTCCTGTGCTTGTCTATTTCAGTCAGTTTGTTTTGTGGCATCCTTGTCGGTTCATTGTCGTTTGTCGCTTTCCTTGTCTGTCTGTAGAACGTGTACCTCCCTGAGTTTTGTTTTATTAAACCATTGAGTACTAGCCCAGTTCTGTGCATTTTTGGGTTCTACCTACCTGATACCCATGACAAATATTGCCATGTGCATTGGTTTGTTTGTTTTAGTGTTTCTTTTTGTCACTATAGTGACAATAAAAGAAAGAATACAACATCCTTATTGTAAAAACATCCACTAAGTTCTAAGTGCACTAATGCTTCCAACAGTTGGTAAAATAGTTTTTAAAATAAATAACTTTGTGTTGCTTACATCAATGGAGAGGAGACATTGGCCCCACTGCAGTATAACACAGTTCAGTACCTGCGGGATAACAGACTATTACGCTAAACAATTACCTGACAATGACTTATTAGCACTGCTTCTCTCACTACTATTATGCTTGCTGTGAATTTCACACCTAAATATGTCTGTACTGAGCCTCTTCTAATGGAACCAGAATGTTCTCAGGAAATATAAATCAGATGGCATTTGTAAACACATTAAAAAAGGTTTAAGTCATAAACATAATTGCTCTCATCTTACTAAATAAGTGTAGATGGCATTTATAGACACATTTAACATGTTGTCATAAAAGCATTCCCTGAAGTATTCACATAATATGCAGTCCTTTGTCTCTATGGGACAAATGAAAACATTTATGAGTATTAGCTTTTTGGGTATTGTAACCTTTATGAAGCTAATAAACTTATTGTATTTTAGTTTGGCATTATCTTGTTGTGAGCCATTAGCCCCTCAGAGGTTGGTTTGTCAACAGGTTTTTTTAGATGCCAAGCCAAATGCAAAACCCTTCCAGGCAGACAAAGGGAGATGTGTGAGAACAACAGAGGGTTTTGGGGAAAATTTGTTTGCTTGTCTATTCATTTCAAGCCCTGTTTCTGAAGCTGACAGTACAACATTGTGACAGAGCCAGAGCACAGACAGCCAACAAATAATGTTGACTTTGATTGATCTAAAGAACTGTGAAATTACTATTCTTGTAATGCAAAAAATAAAAAAACAAAATAAGAAATATACCAAACGTGGCAATGTGGACTGCAACCTTATATAAATTCAATTAATAAATTTAGTCAATACTCATAAAAGACAATATCTTTACATGCATATACTATGTACTGTATATGCCAAATATATGCCTTTTGTTACTATTTAAATAATTGATCAGCACCAGGCCATCTTAATTGGTAGTGACAGTTGTTTAGCAGGCTAGCCGGGGGATGCATGAGTTGTGGCTAATGTACTGCACTATCTACCCCATGTCTCAGAGTGGGCTGGCAATAATTTAAGACCACCGGAGGGTCTTAATGACCAAATCAGGTTAGGTAAATCGCCACCTGTGCTCCACTAAACAAGATGATTTCATCTTAAAGTGCTCACAGAGCAAGCTCTGTCATAATTTGTCTTCCTCCTTCCTTGAGCTCACTGAGAAAGACTAGGACTAAATGGGCCATTCTGTATCATTCCTCAGACAAATGCAGAGGATAGCGACGCCCTGTCAATGATGCCCCGTGGAGACATTTATGGAATCAGCACTAAACATATAATGTGCTGGGGCCTTCCTTGTTAATACTAGGGATGTGTGCGACAAACACTGGGACCATCACTAGTCGGCAGACTCGGCACAATAAATATCGGCACAATAAATACTAGTCGGTTAAACGTATTAGTTTTTTTTTAGTAGTGTCTCAGTCAGTCTCTCCTGCTTCAGCCTGCACATGAAACACGCAAAACAATCTGTTGACGCTGCGAGTGGAGTTGGTACCGCTTGAGTTTCCATGCCTTCTTGCTTCCTAGTAGCGAGGGAGGTGGGACAATTCTAAAAGTGGCAAACGTTGATGTTGCCACTAGCTCCGCTCGCAGAAGACTACTTGGAGTTGAAATTTGCAGCTCAGTGTCTTGCATTATCCAAACAAATCTGTATTCACAACCTCTCTGCTATAGATGTAACTTTACAGTACAACTGCATACCGTAAAAAATCAGGCCGCCTGGTTCCTGACCTTTGTTTAATTAAGTTGGGCTAAATTGCATTGAGCTAGGCTAATCTAGCTACAAATACCCGTACCTTTAGTCATATAGAATCAATAAAAGTAAGTTTCATAACGCTCTCGTCTCCCTGCCTGTGAATAACTGAGCTGTATTGGCACTGCCACTGTTGTGCCGTAGGCTGCTGTAACTGTTCATCTGCCGAAGATGAAGCGGTCGGATAATTATTTTTTAAATGAGGAGAAAGCTAAAACGTGATCTCCACCCACTGAGACAAAACAGCAGGTAGGGCGAGACCTGCAACATGTACACACGCTGACAATGTTAAGACTGATTGTGATCAATTTGGACGTTTTCTGAGTGTTTTGGTATTTTTGGACGAATCGACTAGTTGAAGTTTAAAATGTCGTTTAACCGACGGGCAAAATTAGTCACTAGAAACATCCCTAGGTACAGCATAGGTTTATAATATCAAACATTTTCCCCCAATCTTCGCGATTGCCAATTATTTGACGGTCCAGATTATTGATAGAGGTATAAATTCACATAATATATTGCCATTGATCTTCAATATTATGTTGTTTATTTTTTAAATTCCTTCATAGGATTGATTGCAGACTGACAAATACATACGCTTGGACACATCCCCGATGATGTTAAAGTGGAAGAAGACAGAGATCTTTGATGGCTAATTAGTGTGGGCAGCTGTCAGAACAGTAATGGCAGCGATTTAAAAGTTTTGATACTACAGTTATATTTATGCGTTCACAGCTCGCTTTGTTCTCTCGGGGATTATTAGGTTGCTAAGGACCGCGCCGAAGAGACGGAGAGGAGAGGGAACATCAGATTTCCTCTTCCCGCGGTGAATGTGACCACATTAATTATAGATCTCGGAGAGGCAGTTACATGTTTTCCACATATTTTTAGAATATGAGAGGTTGTTTTTTTTCTTCTTCTTCTTCATCTTTAATCAGGACGACAGGTGTCAGCTTAGTTCAAAGGAAAAATACTGAAACCTACTTAAAGTTGTCAGACGGTGACATTCTGAGGAGGCTGAGGTGTGAAGCTTCTATTTGTGAATTCATGGCTAGAGGCGTGCGGGTGGCGGAGGTGAGGTGGGGAGATAGATATCAAATGATTACAGCATACAGTACAACGGCGTACTCCTCCAGGAAGTGTACTGTGCGCACTATCAATGCTCAGACTGCTCAGAACAATGAGCAGAGCACGACCAACAGCTCCCAGCCCGGAGACAATGCACCATCACAGATACACATTCTTCAAGTTGGCAACGACTTGATTTACAACATCCTGTCTTTATTTCTAGCCGCATCTTCTAAATGAAATAAAGGCACGCTCCTCCACTGAATTATAGATGCCCACATTTGTGCACATGTAAACCCCAACTACACAACAGCACATGTGGCTATAGAAGGAATAGAAACTGGCCACAAGGGGATATGTAAATAATAACACACATAATATATGATATTGTACCCATATGAATGCCTATCACTTAACAGTATCTAGCATGGTTAATGAAAATAGGAGTCTGCACTAAGGGGCTGGAACGGAGTTTCTATCCAAAACAATATAGTTATAACACTGGTATAGCACATGAGAGAATTGGTGGGTATCCTTGTAATGAAATGTTTTACTTTATACGATTACTTGAACAAGAACAGAAATATATGTTTGTCACAGTAAATTGAGCACGCAAGCACGTTCAAAACAAATGCCATTCTGTATAACAATGCTGTTATGCTAATTTTATGTTGCCTATCTTGCTTTGTAGTTGCATGCTATTTGGCTTTTCCATTATACATACATACATCTCACATACGTCTTTTTTTAACAGAAGCTACATTTTCCAACCAATCCTAAGGGAGTGTCCTATTCCTAGTTTGTGTTTCAGGAAGAATGGAACCATTAGTAATCGTACACAATACATCCAACGCAATTTGTTTAGTGCAGGGATCAAATGAAGTCATCCCAGAGCCAATTTGAAAATGAGTGCATTAGGGCATTTTCTTTTCTCTAGTGTGTTTTAGTGTCACCTTGGGTGGCATTTCCTCCAAATGTGGTGCAAGGTGATCAATACCCGGAGTAGTGTTTAATGGCAGGTGACATTTTCTGATGGAGAACTCATGCATCCAATACCAGAGGTGCGTCAGAAACCTCTTCCTCCGGGCTCCCCCGGGGGTCCAGGCCAGGTGTATCAACGTATCAACTGATTGTTTTCAATGTGACTTTGATTGATATCGGATTCACACAGCTGTTCTACTTCACAGACAAGAGGCTGGCTTATCCATGCATCACAGGGCATCGGGTTACATTGTGGCCACATTACCTTTGGTACCTCTCTACCGCAATGCATGTGATGGCGCCACAGTACGCCAATCTACTCCATCTTCCTGTCCTGGAAGTACAATGTGTTTAAGATCAGATTGGGGTGGGGTAGTTTTGGGGGTGGGGTTAAGTACTGTTTTTCAATAATGTATCCATGGCAGCTGGGGTTACTCACTTTCTCTGTTATCTCTGCCTCCCTCTCATTATTTATGCATTTGTTTCTCTGTTTGTTTGTGTGTTGGTGAGCAGATTTGAGTTGTTTGGGTGATAAAACTACATTTACTGTAAGACAACATGAAAAGAAATGTAAAAACTAGACACATTAGATTTTGGAGCATTAATCTATTTGATCTTTACTAAATCTTATCCTGATATATCTTCATTTAGTTTAACTTATCTTATTTTATCTTACATTGTATTACAGTAGCTTAGCTCATCTAAGTTTAATTTATCTCAGTACATTTTATTTAGTCTTATCTATTTTCTTACAATAATGTTGCTGCATGGTATAAGTAATACATTGAAGTATTTTGACCTGTATTCAATATGGAGAGCTACATGTCCCTACATTGCATCACATTTAGAAGCCAAATCAGCTTAAGGGAAAAAAAAAAAACTTTGGTTGAATGGGTTTTCAACATTCAGTCATGTAGGGGTGATCCCAGAATACGCTGACCAAGCTGATCAGGTATATTATTTGGATTTCTTTTTCTTTTTCTTTTTTTTTCAAATTTTCACTTTTCCAAAAATATAAAAAAAAAAATTTCTAAGGAGAGAATAATGTGGAAAAAAAGCCCTCACTCAGCAAGGCGCTATTACAGTGTACAGATAGGTCTGCATATATAAATAAACAACAGCCACGGTCAACAAAGGCATGCTGTGATTCCTATCAATGGAAGCAATTTGTGCAGCGGTATTTTTTTTTGTCAGCTCTGTTTGCCAGATTTCCATACCCCCCCTCCCCCCACTTTCTGTTCACACGGCCCCCCTGTCTCACTGGCCAGCAGGAAATAGGCATTCAATGCCTTTTAGATGACATCCTGAAAGAAATGAATCTCTCATGGAAAATGAGAACAATGAATAATGAAACAGTGGATGGGATGTTCCTGACCCATGCTATTCATACAAGCTGGGCCATCGCAGAGAGCCATGTATGAAATTGAAGGTTTGTGATCACAGCGCTGGAAAGCGCCAGTGGTAGTGCCATTAAACGGGAAGGAGAAACAAATAGATTTTCTCTTGGCACTCCTATAATCATAATATTTAGGCTAGTCGTCAAGAGAGCTTTAGTCAAGATAAAATAGAAATGTTGCTACTGAATGATGGATTATATACATTTCACAGTCTACGTACCGTGCTGTAGCCATGCGCTATGGAATTTTCATTAAAACCAATCATTCCATTTAGATGTTTAATTGAGACTATGGGGAGTTGAAGAAATACTCACATTCATATTAAAACATTCATACTTTGGAATAGTACATGAGTCACAACTGTCCAATAGCCTATACACATTTCTCTTCTGTTGGTACAGACATGGAAATCAACAAAAATCTAAAACTAAAGTTTAGAAAGTTCATTAAATAGACTTTCTTTGAAAAGCAAGGCAAATTTTGCGCAGTAGCCGACCATAAGCTATACTGTATGTAACACCTCTAAGGGTCTAAATCATTAGAAACCCCAACAGAGAAAATATCTGCAGATGAGAACAAACCACAACAGCAGAAGAATACAGGTCCCGGGACTAATCTTTTGTTTTTTTTAATGTCGATCTCTCCTAACATTATCCTCAGCAGGATGGCCGAGGAAAAGGAAGGCAACAATGTTGCTTGTGCCATTCATTTAAAAAGACAGAAAAACCACAGCCCTCCAGCTGCTATAGCAGCAAAGCACTCGGCTTGAGCACTTACAAATCTTTCTAATCCCTTTCAACATGGAGTAGCGGCTATAACTCCCCCCTTACAGTTTGTGTGTGTGTGTCGGTGGAGCGAGTGAGGGTAAGCTTGGGTATGTGGGTAGGATTTCTGAGTCACAGGGAGCAAGAAAATATTAACACGTGCAATTTCAAGAGGCTGTGAATGGCGGCAATTACCAAACGTGGTTCTTGGGTTAACGGTCGAGTCAGGGGTTCTGGGGAAAGATTGTTGACTTTTGACCTCTATCAAAGCAAAAACAGCACTTACCTTCAATGCCATATAGGGTGATCCCTCAGAATCTCCGCCCCCCTCACACTTGTAAATGTTTTGCCAAGGCTATATTGTTATGTGGTGCGGTCTGCACCACTTTGTTTGTGTTGCTATTTACAGAGCCAGGGTGGAACAGGCAGCTAACAGTGAGGTGAAATGTTTACAAAAAGTATATTAACTTGCTAATACACTTAGCGAGCTAATATTACACTAGTATTGCTGACTCTACCTGCAATACATGTACATAGAGTGCTTAACATGTGCTGTTGTTGATGTGTGTGTGCGTGCGTGCGTGCGTGCACGCATATGAGTGTGTCTTGTAGGGGTGCTGGGGTGATGTTGTAATGAACCCACTGTGTTCAGTGTGCATTCGAGTTCATTTGGCTCTGTATAAGCATACAGTATTGAACGCAGGTGGCAGGGGTTCTCTCGGAGGCCGAGCATTGACTACGTTGTCTCAGGTCACTGAGCGCTGTTTACGAATCATTGATTTTTTTCCGTTGTACGAGTTGCAGGCGATGCCTTGTCTCAAGGCCGTCACAAAGGGGAGGGTCTACCACCGAGTGTGACCGTGGCACAAACGGTTTACTAATACGCCAGACCACACGCAGCTTAGCTCTTTTGGGGAAGGGGAAGACTGCTGGATTCTGATGTAGTTGGCCCGTTCCAAACTAATTCAGCATGTCAAATTCATCTTCTAAATGTTGGAATTGTAATCAGATGATTGATTGAGGTGGGCTGTATTACTGACAGATTACTGCCGTGGACGCAGCTGGTTGCTTGTCAACACCGATGGCTGAATGATGTACGACCGCCATCAGGCTAAACAAAGCAGACAGTTGCGAGGTGACGCTGTAACCCTTTTTACCTATTCAAGTGTTTTCGCGCTCACTAGGCTAAGCTGTTAGTTAGCAGTAGGTGTTAGAGCTACAGCAGTTAGGCTACAGTAGTTAGAGCTCACTTTCCAAGCAGTGATTTGCTGTTTTAGCAAATTTAGCAAGCTTAAATTGCTAAATTTAGTAGCCTAGTGCTCATTAACTAAGCAGGTAGCGTATTTAGCACTCAATATCAAAGGATTTGTTTAGCAATTAGTTACAGTAGTAGTTCAAGTAGTTAAAGGAGTAACTACTAGTTAGTTGTCAGTTAGTTAGCACTCAGACTGGGTAGATCACTTTTTAATCTGTGACAGCAGCTCACATTGTTTGGCTACCATGCTTAGGGTATTAGATGTGCCAACCGCCCGTCTTCCCCTGAACCTGCAGTTCAATCTGTGCGAATAGTTGAGCCTAAAATTTGTCAAATTCTAGTTACCATCTTTCTCATTGGACGCCGTCAGTGTGACAGTGAGGATCTAACATGTTCTACCTTGATGAAGACATGCCATCTGTTGCCTGGCTCATTTTAATGAATGCCCTGGCGTCAGTGGTGCAGAGGGAATGTGAGATGCTAAATCTCCTCCCACGCACATCTCACAGCTCATTTTAAGCAGAGAGAATCATTAGATAGGCAAAGAAGTAAATACTGGTAAAGTACAAAACGCTAACTAGATGTCTGCTGTTGGCTAATGATAAACTGCGTTAGAATTTAGATTGTAAATATTGAGAAATGGAAGTGAATCCATTCAATAAGCTTAGCTCCATCAGATAACGTTGGTACAGTATGCTTGAAATGATTAATGTTGAGGGAAGAGGTATTGATGGATTAGAGCCTCTTAACATGTTTACTGATTGTGTTTTATAACCATGTGCAGTGGGTTGCAGCCACATGTCCATAGGCCTACTCTCAATATTCAGAGGGGGAAAAATTGCTGCTTCAGGTAATGAAACATGAGGATCTATTGAATTGGAAAAAATAAATGCTTTCGAAAATATTGCTCTACAAAGCTAAATGGACGGGGGGCCCGCAACAATCATTATTTATGAGGGAACGAGCCTGTGCAGATGACATCTCCGATACTTTTCAGCATTTTTCATGCAACCAGATACCCATGGAATGGCCAGACAGACTCCAAATAAAAGTCAGGGCCGACGCAATGACAAAAAGTGCATCTGGCAATATGCTTAAAGAAAACAGAATCAATAACCAATCTAAGGCACAGGGAGGGTCAGGTTTAGCCAGGAGGGGGTTATCATATAGCCCCGACCCATGTAATGAAGGGCCTCGCACAGTGTCAGGACAGTTTTAAGATAGCTTTCAGAGCCCAGTCACAGTAATGGTATGGCGGAAAAGGATGTCTTCTGGATTGCTTGCGAAGGAGAGACCAAAAGCTTATACTGTACTGTACCTGTAGCATATGACTGGAGAGAAGGATGGCCTTTATTAAAACAGCTTGGGATTTTTAAGGCCAGAACAAATTTACAAAGTTGAAAATGGAAAATATTTTTTTTATATATACTTTATATGGTTTGCTCTGAATTGGAAAACATTTAATAAATAAATAAAAAAGAAATCTCCTTTGCCATATAATGTGGTATTGTGAGATTGTATGATTATTAGTTCAATTTAAATTGTAGTTCGGGTCATATTAATAGTGATCCCATAGTATGGGAAACCTGTTATCTACCCCAACATCATTATCACCTCACAGAAGAGAAGCTTTCATTAACTGACATTGAAATACAGGCTCAAACAAAGTTGTACGTGAGCATGGATCTAAACCATCTGACAAGCTCTGCTCAGAATTATAATTAATTAGAATAATACAAATAATTCAAGGCTAGGCTTGTGATGTTGATGGAAAAATGGGTTTGACCTCAACAGCTCACATCTGGTTCTGTGCTTTAGAAATATTCGGCTTGAATAAGTGTAAGTTATTAAAGCAGTAAAGCAATCCACTTATAAAAACTATTATGGTTTAGTGCTAAATAATTAATAATTAATTAAATAATTAAATGTTTTTTTCCCTTTACAGTGTGTAGAAATAAACATTATTTCAGAAGATAAATTTGAACCATTGGGATAAATAATAAGTAGAATAGCTTTAACAAAAATTATTTTGTATTTCTTTTTCTCAGGAATTTTTCATTCTTTAATGCATCTAAATCTTCCAATATTTTCCATCCATTCATGCATTACCAATGGTTCAGTATGATGTTTAATTGTCAGGGTAAATTACATAACATTAACAAACTCTGGACATGAAGAGAAGATTGTTCTTTCACTGTGGCCTAAAGCTGAACCTACATTCACACCACCAGTGTTTTTGTCACGGCTGTTTTGTCTGGGCATGTCTGCCCTGTCACACATAAGGTAGTCTCAGCCTCTTCAATTAATAAGCACGAAAATATACTGTAATTTAAGTGACTCATGCTGAACATCTGACACATATACCCATGTAAGCATGTCACCACTATCAGGAAGTGTTATTAAGTAAATGGACTGCATTTATATAGCACTTTTAACCAAAGCGTTTTACATTATTTTCCTCACATTCACACACCAATGTCATGCAAGGAGACACCTGACCACTGGAAGCAGTTAGAGTTTGGTGTTTTGCTCAAACCAGCGAGTTCTTGATCACCTGTTGCCCCGCTGTGCCACTTGCCGCCCGTGAGTCTATACATAATTACAGAAAAATGCTAATGTAGTGCTTTATTTACAGTTCAGTCTTTCTGTTTCATTAAACCAGTTACCATATCCGAGCTTCAGTTGAACTTTGCCACTAGAATCAGTCTGGAGAGCTTGAGATCCTTGGTGCTTCAGTCCGGTAAACCTACTGTGTGACCAATCAGCTTCGTAGTGACAGCTGTGGGCGTGGTTTAGGTGGGCAGGTTCAGAGTCAGAGTGGGCAGAGTCTCGAAAACGACAACATGAAATAGCATCTGATTTGGTCATTGAGTTATGTAGGCCTAGTTGGTCATGGTGCATGTTAATCACAATGCCTCACCTTTCACGGTGGGTCTTGACGCACGTAGCCCATGCTGTGTCACAGTCTCACAGACTTTATGCAAGGAAATGCTGGTTCTAGGAGACTTTACAAAATGGTACGTTGTGTTTGTCTGCCTCACTAAATGAATGAATGAATAATGAATGGGATAATAAAACAACCTACTGTAAATTGTAGATAAATATGTAGGGAAGGGGAATTGTTGGGTAAGACGACCCCCCCCCCATCCCCTCTAATTATTCTCCTGACCACTGGATGAAATAATTTTTTATTTCAGCTTTATTCTAGGATGGTAGTGACCTTGCGAATGTTCGAAAATAATCTGATTCTTATTTTTCATTTTAATACTTTAAAAAAGTGTTTGTTTTGCAAAATGATGTACAGTAGAAGATAACCCTCTGTGACATACATGTACACACTTTATTTTACTGTTAATTCGAGGTTCATATGGAATTCTTTTCAACAAAAAAGAAAAAATACATTTTTTGTGATATGTGAAAGTGTTAAGAGTAGGACATTTGTGGTAAGACGCCCCTCCACCTCGTGGGGCAAAATGCCCCCCATGGGAATTTGTGAATTTGAATAGTAATGTTAGATTTTTTAATATTATCATCTAACACAATAATAACCAATATCCAAGAAATATAATTTCAGTCTAATTAAGGCTTATTAACATTCATGCTTTGTTTATGTGTTACGTTAAAATAAAAGCAGGTTCAATATTTAAAAATAAAGTTGTTCTAATGAATAAATATCAAGATTATATAAATCAAAATCAAACTAAATTACTTTGCTTCTTACCCCATCATCAGTGAACTTTTTTAGATTTTACATTTCATTTTATAATAACAAAGTTGTAGTCTCTTATGATTTCCTAATGCTCTAAATGTGTTAACCTAAGCATAATGCGTGTGTACATATTATATTGATATTAAAAATATATATTAATTGAAAGAAAACAGGCCTTTTATTTCACTGGGGCTTCTTATCCCACGCTACCCTATAAGCAAGTTTTTGCATTTGACAAATGCTGTGGAGATGATGTAGTAGATATATCATTATCTGGATATACCATTATCACATTATCACAATGTATGGTGTTTAATTAATGTGTAATTCAGATTGTGACGTGGTTTTGTGTTCATGCATTCAATAAACCTCAAGAGATTAATAAACCTTCAAAAACCATCCACCACCTTTCAATGGTTTTAAATGTCCCAGTATATGAATAACCATGCAGTTTTCAAGCAGAAGAGAAGAGAGAGGCATGTTAAATTACCACCTTTCTGAATAACTAGTCACTACACGTGTCACTGAAATTATTTGAATTTTTTTTGTCAAATTCTGGTCAACTTTGCCTTGTAGTCACCAAGTCTCGTGTTGAGCAATGTGAGAAAAATGATTGTCAGCACAGTTCAACATTGATCTAAGTGTTCCAAGTTTTGACTTGGAATACTTTGACTTGAAGGTTGTGGTGGAGAGGTTTGTGTGTCCCTATGATCCTGAGAGCTGTGTTGTCTGGAGCCTTGTGCTCCTGGTAGGGTCTTCCAAGGCAAAGTGGTCTCAGGGGAGGGGCCAGACAAAGAATGGTTCAGAAGACACGTATGAAAGATCATTTAAAATGAAAGGTTACTAGGGGTCGAGTGCGCTGTCAAATGGGTGGCAGTAAAGGTTAGGGACCCGGGCAGCAGAAGCTGACTGGGGACGTGGCGCGTCACCTCACTGTGGCGGAAGAAGCCAGAACTTGTGCAGGAGTTGCGCTACCATTTAGATCTGGTGGGGCTTACCTTTACGTCTTGGTTCTGTAACCGTTCTCCTGGATAGGGGATGGAATTTATTCTACTCTGGAGTTGCCCAGGCTGTGAGTTGTCGGGCGGGTGTGGGAATACTCACAAGTCCCTGACTAACCACCGCTATGTTGGAGTTCATCCCGGTAGATGAGAGGGTCGCCTCCCTGCGCCTATGGGTTTTGGGGAGCAATACTCTGACTGTTATTAGTGCCTATGCATCAAACAGCAGTTCGGAGTATCCATATTTCCTGGAGACCCTGAATGGAGTCCTGTATGGGGCTCCAGTAGGGGACTCCATAGTTCTACTGGGAGACTTCAACACGCACGTGAGCAATAATGGAGACACCTGGAGAGGTGTGATTAGGAGGAACGGTCTCCCTGAACCCAAACGGGTGTTTGTTGTTAGACTTCTGTGCTAGTCAGTCTTCTGTGCTAACAAACACCCTGTTCGAACATAAGGATGCTCATAAGTGTACGTGGTAGCAGAGCAATCTAGGTCAAAGGTCGATGTTGTGATCGTATCATCTGATCTGAGGCCGCATGTGTTGGACACTCGGGTGAAGAGAGGGGCAGAGCTGGCTACTGACCACCATCTGGTGGTGAGTTTGGTCAAGGAGTGGGGGAAAACTCTGGACAGGCCTGGTAAGCCTAAGGGGGTAGTGCGGGTGAACTGGGAACGTCTGGAGGAGGCCTCTGTCCGTGAGATCTTAAACTCACACCTCCAGCAGAGCTTCTCTTGTATCCCTGTGGAAGTTGGGGACATTTAACCTGAGTGGGCAATTTTCAAAGCTTCCATTGCTGAAGCTGCGGTGAAGAGCTGTGGTCTCAAGGTTTTAGGTGCCTCAAGAGGCGGTAACACTCCCCTGGGAAGCCATTCGGGATATGTTGTCTCGGAAGACTCTGGAGGCGGTTGCAAGGCACTGTCGTGATCTAAATTAGCCGGCAGGAATGAGGACACCCACACGTAGATTTATAATAATATAACTTGTATTAACA
>JAODLL010026509.1:38163-50320 GCA_026546735.1 Forbesichthys agassizii | reverse complement strand
CCCATTACGAACACGCCCATTCAGCCCTGAGCCCTTTGCATGTAGCGTTTTTTTGTCATAATGTTAACACACTTATTTATTTGGTTGATGTATATTAAATATATCCCTCTGCAATATATTGGAAATATTTCTGCACCTTGCAACCTCTATTCAATTGTATTTTATGTGTCACAGTTTGAGTGGGGGTGGCAGAAACCAAACGCAGGTTGGAGTTAAGAATGTTGAATTTAATCTCAAACAAAGGTGTGTGTAATGACAAGACAAGCAAAAGAGTGAAGGGAAACCCCAGGAAGCAAGGCAGGGCCATGACAGTACCTCCCGCAAAGCCCCGGCTACCAGACGGGGCCCCCACCCAACCCGAGGGAGGGAGGGGGAAAAAAATCCAACCCCTCCCCCACCAGCTATGATCGGTTTAAGGGGGAGGAGCCGCCGGAACCTCCTGAGGGGGCGGAGCCGCCGGTACAGTCCAGAGGGGGCGGAGCCACCGGTACATCTAGAGGGGGCGGAGTTGACTCTGGAGGCAGGGTCGAGTCTGACTCTGGGAGAGGCAGAGGCGGGGCCGAATCTGGGAGGGGAGGCAGGACCCAGTCATCGGGCTCCATCCCTTCCACAGGCTCCAGGGGCGGAGGCCAGTCATCGGGCTCCAGCCAGTCCTCGGGGAGAGGCAGAGGCGAGGCCGCCTCTGGGGGAAGCGGGGCTGACTCTGGGCGGAAAAGCAGAGGCAGGGCCGCCACTGTGGGAGGCAGGGCCGACTCTGGAAGGAGAGGCGGAGGCAGGACCCAGTCCTCGGGCTCCAGCCAGTCCGCGGGCGGAGGCCAGTCCTCGGGCTCCAGCCCTTCCGGGGGCAGAGGCCTTTCCTCGGGGTCCATGGCAGCAGACTGTACCGGTAGCTCCTTCCCGGGGCTGGCAGGAAGCGTCGGCTGCTGTGCAGGCGGGCCCACCTTGCGCCTAGGTGCTGGCACAGGACGCTGCTGTTCCACCTCGCGGCTGGCAGGGGACGCTGGCTGCTGTTGCTCCACCTCACGGCTGGCTCTAAAAGCAACCCCGGTCCTGCACTCAGAGACCCCCCCTAGGGGTGCTCTGAGACCGTCCTCGGACACCCCCTTAGCCCCCCCCCCAAAAGTTACTTGGGGAGGTCTCAGGGGTAGAGCTGGACCAGGAGCGGAAGCGGGCTGCTGACCACGTGGTGAAGAGCTTTGTTCCCTGCCTGCCTTGGGAAACGCCGGGACTAGCTTTAACAGCGAGGGGTTGCATTTTAGAATGTCCTCCGGGGCACAGTGAAACTCCTCGTCACAGTCGTCTGAAAAGTCAGAGGGGGTCGGAGAACCAGTCTACGCTACTCACGTACACCCCTCCTGGTTGCTGCATCGGGTGTGCGTACCCAAAATAGGTATTGAGCCGGTAGTCTTCTTCCTCGGGCGTCTCTGGTTCCATGCATGGCCAGGTACTTCCGCTTAGGGGGATCATGGCTACAAACACTCCTCAATACAACAAAAATACAAAAAAGAAAGCAACCTGCTGGTCTCTTGTTGGTCGGTTATTCTGTCACGGTTTGAGTGGGGGTGGCAGAAACCAAACGCAGGTTGGAGTTAAGAATGTTGCATTTAATCAAAAACAAGGCGAAAACACTCACCAGTTACAGCAAACAATAACTGACAGACAGGGAGAAACAGAGGGCTACATATACTAAAGCTAATTAGGGGAATGGGCACCAGGTGTGTGTAATGACAAGACAAGCAAAAGAGTGAAGGGAAACCCCATCTTAATGGCAGGGCCATTAAGCCGTGACATTATGACTTTAATGAAAGTAGGATTAAAACAAAAGTAAATTGGGAAAAGCATTCAGGTTTCCCTGACATTTTATGCTGCTTCAGTCTATAACGGACATAACGGACATAAACAAAACAATAGACTAATCAAGACATGATAACATTGTTTGATTTCTACATTTTTAGTAGAGGAGGAAAAATATTGAGAAATATTTTTCTGGTTAACAGAAAAAAAAAATCTGGTTAAAGTCTTAAACACTACTGTTAATGTTTTAAGGGAGATTATTTGAACCAGTCAATGCGTACATTGCACAATAAAAATACCATGAGAACACTTAGAAAGTAGAATGTGGCTTGGGGATAGGAATACAAGTTTGATAATGCATTTGCATGGAAATGTGTGCTGTGCGTTTAACAAAAAACACTCCATAGAGAGAGACACACACACACACACACACACATGGCCTGAGGATGGATCTGCTAGGGAAGCAATAACAGTGTATAGTGTGTTGCTGAAGTGCACACCATCGTTGAACTGACACCTGATATGGGACATTCTGTCCTACCAGGTATTTGCTTCTCGGTTGGAATTTGAACTAGCAACCTTCTGGCTACTTGTCCACTTCTCCGCTTGTGTGAGTGTTCCTCGTGGTTGAAAGAAACTAGCACTTTTCACCTGACTGCCGAGTGGCCTTTCAATCTTTTTTGCTCCTCCCCACACACCTTTAATAGGATGACATATTCTCTACCCCTTTTCCTATATCCATATGCCCTTTAGTGCACAGTTGTTGGCATTTGGGGTTTGGGGGCACTATAATCGAGGACTTTCAAGTTTAAGGTGTATTGTGTATTTTGTGAGAGTACTGAGGAATTAACAGAAGGTATGTGAAATAAATATTGTGAGAACAAGACATTCAAAATAGAGAAATGGAGACACACAGAAACAGTTTTAAACTTGCATTAAATTAAGGGCTGCTTCTGTCATAAATTACTTTGTTACATATTAGAATATGTGGATATACATTCTGTTTGTTTGACCCAAGTTCATAAATTTATCTGCAGTACTCCATGTATTTAAATTATTATTCTCATTAAACTGTCAGGCTGTTATATAATTTAGTAATTTGTTTATGCAATCATGTTCAATTGTCAATATCACCGTTTCATAAAAGACCACCAAAAAAAACTATAGTTGAAGACAGTGTTTGATGCATTTCCCAATTGCCTTTACCTGTATTGTCAGTCAATCGCATAACAAATTATTCTAGTTATCCCCAGTGATCAAAGATAATTTCAACATTCAGTGAGATATTCATAATTGCAGTGTTTCTTTATTGTTGCTGGTTTTCTTTTGAAATAAAATAAATATAACAACAAAAATCAAATGTTAAATATTCTTTGAGTAGTGTGTGGTATTAAGAAAATGTTTTTGTCTATTGAAAACACATATTATTAAAAGGATAAAGTGGGTACTGCAGTCCTCCAATATTGAGTGTAATCTTCTGACATTTGTCTTATTTAGACGCATTTTCCAACAGTATTACAGCAGTGTTTCAACAACTAGATGGGGGATTTTATGTAATAAGATACTTGTGACTTTCAGGTTTTGTCAGTTGGTGATATTTTTCACTAACCTTTACAAAAGCATGTCCCTTACCATGTTTGTCGGTGGTGTAAATACTGCTTGCCTAAGTTGCCTATTGAATATTAAACTCTTGTTACTGTTTAACAAGAGTTACCCCCACCCCTACACCACACACACACACACACACACACACACACACACACACACACACACACACACACAGACCTTCTATTTTCTTTTTTCTAAGCCCTGTGATTTTACAGCTCCAAATGCTGGCAGAGTTGTTGATTTGAAATGGCTATGTAGTAATTATATTTTTCCCCACATTGTTTTGTGTTCAACCAAGTGTTAAAGGGCATTGGATCATATAGCCTACAGCCATCAGACTAAAGAAAAATGCTGTGTGCATGGTTTATTGATGGTGCTGACGCCATTATAGGGAATACAGAACCAGCTCTTAAAGATAGCAGTGTTACAAATATATTTATGGTTTTATGATAAGTTTGTAAGGAAACAAGAACAGTAATAGTCATCTATCCACAGGGTGACGTTAAAGGTCCACTAAACAGTTTTCCCTCAAACAGTGGGGACTATACTGTATTCTGACATTCACTGGTGTAAATGCATTGTGTACAGTATAATAACATTTATTTAAATTACCCATTTCACACAAGTGTACCTGATAAAAAAAACTTAACAATGCATTTTTATGTATATCAAATTCTTTTTGGTCCAAACATAGCTTGGACCTTAATATAAATTGTCCAATGAATGAATGAAAGAATGAACACATTTATATTATCTGTAAGATATGCTACATGTAAGCTTTCCAACTATGACCAGCTGGTTTGCACAGCTTAAGCAGAAAGTGAAAATCTAATGAGAGTGATGATTGAAGTCCTCTGTTCAACTGTATAATATGCGTTTGAATGCACAGCCACAGCGGTGACTGAATAGCGGTGATATTTTGTTGTAAAGTTAGGCCCGGTGTATTTTCCTACCTCATTTGAAGTGTCTCATTGAAAAGACAAATGGAGGGGAAACTGAAGGATGTGTGACCCTCTTCCTGTAGCAGTCGTCCTGTTTAGCATGCGAACCCAGTCCTGGCAGCGCTGGGTTATAGTTGGAGAATGAGTTTCAGGAAGTGGGACCTTGGCTGGATGTCCCCTGACCGAGGGGGGGGGGTCCTCTGTAAAAGGAAAAAACAATACAATTAAAGGAATAAGTCAGGACCCATATAGTAGCTACTTTGTGATATTTTATACTTACAGCATTAGAGTACACATGGTACACATGTATATAAATATGCCACAGAGACTGGGTCTGCAGCTTTTTGATTTGATTTCATATTTTCCTTTTTTTGGAGTCGATACTGCTGGCATGCATCACAAATAATATCCCTCACCAATCCACCTCATAAGGCTGAAAGACTATAATCCAATGATGAATGGTTGAAGGACCTTACTGTAGAAGTAGTGTGTGCAGCCTTTGGCTATTCCAGTGCTCCCATCATACAAGATGCAGCCATATTCATTTATCATGTTGAAGGCTTGATGGAATTTGATACATTTTACTTTTTTCTTTCTGTCTATCTTTGTATTTTTGGAAAAAAACATGTTTTACCCTTTTATGTCTACATGACGTGGCATAGTGGCATGCTGATCCTATTTGATTTATCCAGCAATAAAATATTTTTATAATTCGTTAGCTTTGTTTTAGCTTCAAATAATTTAATTCTTCTCGGAGGGCTTTGCGACATGACCTCGCAGGAGAATTTCCGGGGCTTATGTCTATGCTAATCTGAATCTGTTTTATGATCTGCTCCCTTACCTCTCCACTTCATATGAGTCACATTCAACCCTGAGAAAGCCTCCCCCTTATTACATGAAGGGTTTACTTGTATATTGAAACCAAGCATGAAGGTGTTAAAACACAAATATACATGGGGTGAATATATGGAAACACATGCAGAAGGTTTTAAAGGTATGCTCCTCAAATGCGTTGCATCCCAGGGGCCGGTTGCACCAGTTGAATTTACGTTTGATCGTAAGATTGGGTATAAAGCGTACCTTAAACCATTCAATGAAACTAGTTAGTTTAAAACTAGACGAGCATTTTTTTGGTTACACCACTGATACTTAAGTTACATCAGAGTTAGTATCTTTAAAATACAAAGGTTGTTGCACAAAATGACATTTGCACTATTGACAACCAGTCAATAAGTATCTGATGATTTTGGAAGGATCCACAGCTGCATTATGATAGTAAGCTATATTGACCCAGGCACTAGCTGTTGGTTTAAATTGTGGAATAAAATACAATTTTATTTATAAAATATATCGATACTTTTTTCAAACGTTAACAAAGTATCACTGCTGTAACGTTGCTGTACTAAATCACATCAGCGCTGATGCAATGTATGTTTTGGATAATGTCAATGTTAGTAGGCTAAATAACACTAGCACTGTTTATGAAATAAGTGATGCTCATATTTTGACATTATTTAGCATATAGAAATGTTAATAACCATTTATTCAATCTTGGCCTATGAGGCTGTAAATTACAAACAGGTTTCCACTTCCAACATTCAAACTTGTGTGTATATGTAGGATATTCTAATCAATCCTCTTTTCAACATAAATGTAATCTTCCTACCATTTCTATCAGATAACAATGTGAACTGCTTATTCACGATGGACCTTTACACCTAAGGATGATCCTTACTGTTACGTTAGAACTATTTATGTGGTGCAACCGATCATTTTTTTAGTAGACCATAAACTCTAACATAGTGCCTGTTTACGTTCAAACTAGGCAAAGACGTAACTTACGTTCAGCTGGTGCAACCCAGTGCAGATCCAGAAATTTCAGCCCCAGCACACGGATTCAAATTGAAATGCATGAAAGTGCCTGTTGTTGTAGGTGGAGGGGTAGAAATATATTTGAGCCTTTGGTTGCTCTAGGGGAGGAGTAGAGAGGAATGCTAGCCAATCAGACTAAATCAAACCAAAGTTTTTTTTAAATGCGAAAGCAAGAGAGAGGAGTTCCCCTTTAACAGTACAGTACTTCGCTGCTGTTACGCTGCTATTGGCCTATGCCTCCTAATCTTGACATTAATCTAAACCTGGTCTTTTTCATAGGAGCGAAGTGGGTTGATCGATAGATGGACCACCTGTTCGTTGAAACAGCGCAATGAAAAATGAAAGAGTGATATTTTTTCTCCCCTCAGGAGCCTGTAGGGAGATCTGTTATAATAATGTATTACGGTGTCACCAAGGTTAGATTAATTATACATGGATTATGAATTGCACCACACTGGTATATCCGTGTGCATACAGGGCTGTACACTGTATGTGAATAATGATGGTAGGGTGGTCGTACATGCTTCTGAGTGTGCACACACTGTCTGCATATTTCCAAACAATAATACCTCAATTGCTTTGCATGCAGTTCTGGCACACACACATTTAATTAGAACAAAAGGTTCTTTCACTGCTTACTTTGTAATGCACACATTGCTATATTCTCCATATGCTTCCTTTATTGTCCAGTAATCACCATTGGGACATTCAAATGCAATTATCATTTAGCCTTCATATTTATATACAAAGACTATAAAAGTAACAATGATTAAAATGTATAACATGTTGAGCTAATAATTTAATAATCAGATAATTATTCATATACTGTACTACTTTCTTTTATATTAAGAATATTTTATTTATATTTTATTTTGTGTTATGTGAATTTACTTGGGCTAATGAAGAATAGTTAATGCGATAATTAAATGCTAATATTGTTTGTCATATATGCTCCTTTTAACTGGTGATTTATTATTTAATTTAGAATAAAAACTGCCAATGTATTATAGCAAATTCCAACATGTAGACAACAGTGAGCAAATTAAATCTGAATAAAATTGCTAATGATATACTGAATATTGATATACAGTACGGTCAACATTTTTGTACACTTAAAGGAGTCATTCCATGAAAAACAAATGTTTGTTGTTGCTTTTGAAAATAGTTGTCTATGACTTAGTGATGTTCAAAGTGGACCGTTACCTTCCTGGTCTGTAATGACCATAGAAAGAAAAGAGCCAGAGAAACAGGCAAATTAGAAAAGAGCATTGTTTCTATGTAGGAGCTATTCACAGTTTGTTTGGTAAAGACCCTATGAGGATATAGTATGACCGCTCAGCCATCTACCGTAGTATTCAACAAAATACACATTAAAGTTGATCGCCAATACGCAAATTGTAAGTTTAATTTCCAAGATTTACAGATGACCAAATCTATAAAGCAATAGCTTTTGATAACTGGTAGGCTGCCGTAGCATAAACAGAACTCGAGTCATCTATGTTGTCTGGCACAGTCAGCAATACTGTACTGTATACAAGAGCATTACATGCGCAGCAACTACATTAGATGAATATAGGTTTTTGTTCAGTAACAGTAAACTAGAAATGGGCTACTTAAATGTGTTGTTTTACATAACCTCAGCTTTGCTAGTTGAGAGGCTGACACAGCAGTGTGGCCGGGGGCCCCTAAAAAGTATTTAAATGTTTTAAATACACATTTGCTAAGGCCTTAGAAAATCTTAACTTGTCATGAATTCAGATTGGATAAATCTTAAATGTTTTGTGGTAATATTCAGTAGCCCTGCAATCCCTCTATTGTAACTTTATGGCGCTGCTTCTTCAAAATATTATGAAATGTCATAAAACTGCTAATATACTAATATACTATTTATATACTATTTTGCATCGGCACTGATTATTTCCTATAATGAATGTTAATGTAGCTAAGAGATTCCCTGGAAAAATATATTTTTATATGCTTATTTCAAAACGTTTACTCTGTTAGTGTTCTATCGGCAGCAAGACAGAGGTTTCCCAATGGGATTTCCTTGTTCAGGCAGCGAAAAACGGTCTTTCATAATACTATTTTATGTTGGCGCAGATGGTTTCCTATGATATGTTGGTGTAACTAAGAGATTTGCTGGAGATGAATATTTGTATATGCTTATTTCAAAACATTTGTGTTCTAATTCTGCTGCATTTAAAACAAGACATGGCACTTCTGCATTTTGGGGCTTTGTATAAATCGCATGCGCAGTCAATGCGCACAGGTCCGCGCGGCCGACAGACTAGTGCAGAAGAATACAACGATCAAGCAAGTAGCTGATGCCATAGGAATAATTGGACCTTTACGTGGTGACAGATGCACCCTCCAGCAGAACTTCTTGCTGGTGTATGCTGCTTTAGGCCTATAACCGGACCCAGATGTCTTTGTGTACACATTCCCATCAGACTGCAGTCTTGACTGGTAGAAGAATCCATGTCTTTTCTCGTCACTGCACACAACACAACCGGTTATACTGTTAGTTACTGTTGTAAGCTAGTTCACTGCTATGGCTATAATGCTTGTGCCGTATTGGAATACTTGCGGCTCTCCCTGCCTTGTGCTGTACAGTATGCGCATGGAAGGGCAGGGAGGTTCCAACAAGCAATGTTAAGCCAACTAGTTAATTGCTTTCCCTCTTAGATAACAGTAGCTTCTCCTGCTGGCTGGATTCTTGCCAGGTATGGTTGTTTTGGGGATTGTAAGTGGTAAATGGACTGCATTTATATATCGCTTTTCCAACCTTCCGGCCACTCAAAGCGCAGTATAGTATCGCCTCACATTCACCTATTCACACACACATTTACACACCAATGCTGATGACTGTCGAGGTGCCACCTGACCGCCGGGAACAGTTAGGGTTAGGTGTCCTGTGCAAGGACACCTCGACACTGGGTGAGGCGTTAGCGGGATTCAAACCAGCGACTTCTGGATCACCTGCCGCTCCGCTCTAGCCACTGCATGATCTGTCATATCCTGCAAAAGCATAACTTTATGTCTATAATAATTGCAAAGATGTATTCTTATCGGTTAACAACGGTGGCTAGTGGTGTAAGAATATGTTTATGTATGAAGAGTTATGGTTGTTTTAGTGCATTTTGGATGTGAAATGAACTGCTGTGCCAAGCTGAAAGTTGGGTAGGAAAACTGAAGAGTTTTGAAAATATGATCATGGAATTGAGAAATGGGTCCTAGTGATTGTAAAAATGTGAATAACTAATAATAATAAGATATGTTGATATGTGAACTTGATCAAAACAAAATAACATCTCACTCTTCAGTACCATAGGGTGCTCCCTCAGAAGATTCACCCCACACATTGAAAACACATTGCCAAGGCTGGGATTAATACAAATAAAATCATAATAAGTGGCTCACAATCATTGATTATATTGAACAGGAGACAACTCAAAACAAGATTTAGTCAGTTCTTTCATCATACTATGGGCCTATGCATAACCGTAGACCTATTAATGGGTTAAAATCCTGAATACATTTTTTCCATGTTTCTCTCTTGTCTGCATAACCAGCTCAAGGTTGGGCATATTTTGGGCGTATTTTATTATAGATCATATAAATCATATTTTTTATAACTTCTTTTTTTAATATAGTAAAATAGTAGTATTAAAGTAAAAATAAAGATTTTTTTTTTTTTTTGTATTGGGGTTTCCTGTAGAAACACAGCTTCAAAAACCCTGATCAACACAGCCTTAATATTTCTGACCATGGGTAATTTTTCAATATGAAATGTGAAGCTCATTGGGATACTCTGAAATCATAAAGTGCTCATCCAAAGCATTGTGAATTCAGAAAATGTTTCGTGCCTGATTAGAGGCAGTTGGAGCGCCGATTAGGGGCGTGTCACGCTGTTAGATCACCCTGCATGAAAAGAGTATAATCCAGCCGTCATTCCTCCCTACATGATTTTTCCTGTAGGGACCACAGTATTTAGAAACAGGATATTATATTGCACTGGAGATCTGAGTGAAGGGGCGGAAAGAGGATTCACAGAGATTATGATTTGTGTGTGATAAATAAACGCTACTTTTATGCCCCTAGAAGCAGGTTCCATCAATTCCAAATGTTGGACACCGATAAAAGATAGCTTTTGGCGTCCATTTGTAATACCCATCATTTTCTGATGCTTATTTTCAGATGCAGATCTACCTGTACAACTCCGATGACTTTGACAGCCTGGGTGCCGCCATTAAGGAGAGACGCATCATTGCTGCCATGGCAGTCTTCTTTGAGGTATCGCAAAATAGTGCAGATAACAGGTGTACACTGCGTTTTCCTGGAGGAGCCAGAATACCAGCCATGTGAGTCAAGGTGGTGCGGCGGTGAAAATAAAAGCGAGGAGTTGGTCTATTGGCCGTCTGTCCTCAGGGAGCCATTATGTTGGAGGAGAAACTAGCGTCAAAGAGCAAGTGATCTTTTGCTGTTACCCCTTAAGCCCTACCTCTCTCCAATGGCATTCCCAAAGCGTTAACACCCCTCTTCCGGAAAGTCTGGTCGTTGCCTTCCATTCTGTATGTCTAACTTAATATTATATTCATAAAGAATAATTGTCTCTAGCCACTGTTGTTCAAAACATTTGGTGCTTTGATACTTGTTAGTGATTCTTTTTGGGTATAGTGGAATACTAAAAATATTTTTATCAAAGTATAATAATCTTTAACACTGTAGAAGAGTTCTTTATATTGTACACTTTATATTGATTTTTACATTTGGCTGTAGTGGCGTAGTATAAATATACATAAATAATCTATCTATGGATGCAGTCAAAGTCTCATAATGACCCAAACAGTCCTCATTTCTGTGACACCTGTGAAGCACTACATAAGCCTTTGTTGTACAACATTTCCCACATTAAAACAGGACTAATTACACAGGGCCAAGTTCACTCTGTGCTTCTTTTAGCATTATGTACACAACTGATAACCCGTTAGCCATCCAGCAGCAATATTGCGCTTTGAGAGTAAATAGCCCTGGGTCATTATTTTAGGAGGAAAAGCAGGAAATGGGGACACAGGTGTTGGTAATGTAGGTCTACACCCAGACGCTGACGGACCATGTGTATATGAGGACCTAAATGCCTCCGCTGGGTCCTGACAGCCCTATCGCTTACTGCAATTAGCACCACCACGCACAATTCGCTGAATTGCAGCTTACAGTATGAGGGCTTTTAAACGGTCGCACGCACGCTCTCACATTGGCACAGATTTACCATACCTAATCGATGAGGAGACGTTATTTTTGTGGTCCCTGCGGGTCTCTTAATGGCCTCTAAGGTGCTCATATTATAACCACATTCAGCATTCGGGACTACGTAATTATTCTCTTCCAAATGACCTGAATTAATGTTGAGAAAAGTAAGATTGGTCCCTGTGTCCCAAGCCTGTTTTGTCTGGTCTTGTCTCTAAGTAGGACATTGGGAATATTATAGGGTGTGGGACTGTACACAGTTAGCTACATATATTAACAATCAACAGTAACTGATAAGACTTTGTGTTGCTGTCCGTAATGAAAGACAGCTGATAAACAAATGGCATTGAAAAATATACCACTCAAAAAAATACACCGGCTTCACAAAATCATTGCTGGCCAATGTCATGTCTGCAGCGCCATACAATCATCTCAAATGAATACATGTAAAGCGAAGTAAAGGTTTTTAATGCAGAATAATCAAAGTTATAGTAATAGGTTAGTCTTTCCTAGCCCTCACATGACTCTGTGCATGTTTCTAGCTTTCGTGCAGGTAAATAATGTATGGTACCCCATGGTACTGTGCTTTATAAAGATATACTTGTATGTGCCTGTAGTGCATTCAACAACACACCTCCCTACTCCTCCTGTATAGTAATGTGGTGTGGCATTCAACAACACACCTCCCTACTCCT
>JAODLL010026509.1:0-38063 GCA_026546735.1 Forbesichthys agassizii | reverse complement strand
GCATTCAACAACACACCTCCCTACTCCTCCTGTATAGTAATGTGGTGTGGCATTCAACAACACACCTCCCTACTCCTCCTAGGGAAAAACTCCGATATATGTAAGCACAGCATTGAAATGTTCACAATGCTAGCATGTGCTGTATCGCCATTTAGGAAAAGCTGTGGAAACATAGAAATGGGACGTACACTGATTCAATCATTTCAAACCACAACGTTGCCTTACATGTCTACTAGCGCTTCGAGTGTTGAATGAAATAAGAGTTGTTAGGGAAGCAGGCTCTGCTCGCAGCCTTTCCATGATGGACAAAGCTACGCCTGCAGCAATTTTTGCAATTACAGTGAAATGATTTAGAAGTCTGTTGGAAGCTTAAGAGTGACTTGAACATACACGGTGCAATCTTGTCTCGTGACCAATTTCCAAAGGTATCCTATGCACCATTTTATGACAACACAGGGCAAATCGCTAAATTAAGTCACAGTGGTCAATACGCAGGTATAATCACTTTTCCAGCCTAATTAAAATAAACTGTTACTGTTTGGTAATTTTCCTTTGAAATTATTTTGTTAGTCCCACACTATCCTTAATGAATTTCTGCCTGTGTTTCCTACAGCTTGGCCTGAAGGACAATCCAGCCGTGGATCCTATCATCCAGGGACTCAAAGGTGTGGTACACCATGGTAAGTAACAACATAGAGATAAGCTTGAAGCTTTATTGATCCTCAAGGGGAATTGAGAAGGAAAATCTTTTGGGATGTATGTAGTTCACATGGTAAATTCACTGACATTTGCAAACAGTAAAATGCAGGTGCCATAGTGTGTTTATTTGTTTTGTTAATTTAGGCATGTAGCTTTATTCCAAAAAACATAACTTGGATTTTGCCAATATTGTATGAACCAGTAGGTTATAAAGGCCTGACACAGACATTAAAATATGGTAAGCCAGCTATATCTTATGTAAAATCAACATCACTGCCGCTGCTGTTTTTGAACACCATTTTAAAAGCACACTCCTCGATTTGTGTCTTCAATTGCCATTGTTACAACAACATTGTTTTGGTTTGACTCTACAGCCGCCCACACTTGTGTGCCTGTGTGCATGTGGGGCAGCATAGTGTAATTGAGGGGTGTACATTTTCAAAGGTTAATGCAAGATGACAGCGCAGACATATTGCCCTTCACTGCCAGCAAACCACAAAGTTTTCCTCTTCGGCTCTTCCGTTAAGTTCTTGGAAGATACTTAACCTTGGCCGAGAGTGGAGATTTACATCAAAAGGAGATTTTGCAAATACCAGCGTTCGCTTGGTCTCCTGTTCGTTGAGTTCTACAAGAATAGACAGAAGCGTTAATTGCGTTTGAGCTGCAATTAGTCAACACTGCATTTCAAGCTCGCAGCAACACGCACGTTTCCCACAGACCAAAGCTTAACTATTAATGTTTAGTGCCACCGGGAGTTGTGCCACACAGAGGCGTATTTTATTCAATCAGAGGATGCGGATGCCTTGTCACCGCCAGAGCCCAGCCAGATGTGTTTGAGCCTGCTGCTGTACTCCCCTGGAGTCATGGCAGCTCTGTTCCCAGGGACACGACTTCTTTCACAACCTGCCACTGACACAACCTCTGTGCGTGTGTGCGTGCGTGTGTGAGTGAGTGCGCACGTGCGTGCACGCACACACTCAGAGGAAGACGAGTTACTTGGTAGCTCTTTACTGTATGCTGATTAATAAGCCAGTGTTGGCCCAATCGAGCCCCGGCGTTCCACCTTAGTTTTTTCTGTCCCCCTTCACTTTTATTCTCAAAAGAATTCAGTGCAGCTGGATGGAAACGTCTGTAGCCTAGCAATGTCACTGGTTATGATCATTAACGGCAAGCTTGTCTTTTCTTGGAGCTTCACGCTGCAAAGCAAGAGGTGGGTGTGATGAGATGCAGGGTTATGGAGTCTTTTTTGTTTTTTCTGTCCTTGCTAGCTGCCTAATGCTTCTAGTCTCCTCCCCTGTTAGGTCGGTGGGTTTTCCACTTGCTCGTTAAGCACAGCCATCCATCCGTCAGCGTGTCTGCAGCCCATGAGCGATAGGGCACGTACCCCGTCTGAAGACGGAGCGAAGAGAGGTTGTGAATACTGAAATTGGCATGCTGGGTAAAAATGAGGCACAGAGAGAGTCTTGCGAACCTTTAGTTCTCCTGTCAAATGCAGTCAACACTAAGGGATGGGAGAAAATATCAATATTGCAAAGGTATCGACATTGTGGCCGTATATAATTTGCAAGTGCATTTATTTTCATAATATATGCATAACATAGCATTTGTCATTCTATTTCTATTTAGAAATTGTAATGGTAATGTAAACTAATACTGGGTTATAAGGCAAAAGGTGATCTTACATGAAATGAGAATGTTCACAAGAGTGTTCACAGCGAAGATGATTTACCACCACTTAAATATCGTGAGCTATGGCAAAATATAGATTTCCTATATATCATGTACTGCAGAATTGACCAGGCTGTGAAGTCTGGTGCTTCTCAGCCTTAAAGCACGGCCAAACTGTATTGTAGGGTACAACTGTTGGATTTTGCCCTGTCGAAAAACCAATTTTTGCGATTTCGGACTGCATTTCCAATTCAGGGAGAACACATTCAGAATGCAGGGGCTGCACAGGAAACGAGGGGTGCCTCCTCTATTGTTGTGTTACCTGTGGCTCTCAGGATGCCGATCACAGAGAACAGAACAGCACCTGTAATCATTTGTCTGCAGCTCTAATCCTAGTTCTTCACCACCGCTTGTCTTAAGATCTACAGCAGAGAGCTTGCTACCACCAGGCAATGGATCAGCTGTCAGAGCAGGCTTTTATATCTGCTTCTCTCTTAGTTCACCCCCTTCCCCCCGTGCCTGCTGCTCGCCACCGCTCAATACTGAGATCCAGCCAGATAGATGCAGGAACGAGCAGACGTTATTCCACTGAGGGAGCCTTTAAGATGGCATTAAAAATGTCACTGCTCGTGTGAAATGAAATGGTGTAAACGTTGAGCGGCGCTTTAATCGATGGGTGATAAAGTCTGTAAATAATGTGTGTGCTGTCCCATGCTGACATGATTGCTCCCTGTGTACCCGTCCTATCCAGAAAAGGAGACCAGTCTCAAGTCCTTCATTCTGAGAGACTTGCTTCCGTCTTCCCTGGACAGTTACTACCGCTATGCTGGTTCCCTGACTACACCGCCCTGTAGCAAAGTAGTGGAGTGGATCATCTTCTCCAAGCCTGTGTACATGTCCTACTCACAGGTATGTGCATGACGCAAACACACGCATGCCATTTAGAGGTCTAACTAGTTTAAAGATCTGTTGCACTGGCTGAAGCCAGCAGTACAGTACAATGCTTGTTGGTAGTGCATGCTCCTCCTCCACTTGAGAGCTGCTGTGATTGGCTGACACAGAGTGAGGGCTCAGGCACTTAGCATGATCAACCCCTTAATCTGCTGTCTACACCTATGTGGACATGAACAGTTAGCTAGGGCCCAATTGTGTTTTTCTGTGGGAGCTCATCACAATCAATTTAAACGTACCACTACTGTAGGTTCAAGCTTAAGGTAAACACTGCTGTGTTTGGCTTGTACACTGTTGTCCATAGTGAAGGATGATGCTATGGCTATTCAAATTGGATTACCAGGAGTTATTCTCTGTCAGCATTTCTGCTTACCTGGGTCAGAACATCTCTAAAAAGAAATAATCAAATACTAGCATTTTCATTCATTCACCATTTTTGTTTCAACACGTCACTACATTAAATACAAATGTGTCCCTAGGGGTTTTAAACAAGATTATTTTGGAGTCTTGAAATCTCCCTCAAATGAATCTCTGTACCCCATAGGGGTTCATGACCCTCGCTTAGAGAATCACTGACATTGACCACAGATAGTGGCTATGCATAAGCATTTTTCTAATCTCCACTCCTACTCACCCAACTGCTCACCTCTGCATATCGCACCATAATTGCCTATATATATGGATGATTAAGCAGAAAGGTGCAGACAATTACTGGCACTTGAATGATAGCGGGTCTGAGATGGCTGTGACATGCTTATCACGCTGATGGTCTCACCTAACAGTTGTAGGGCTGTAGGGTCTCAAATCTAATTCTGCCTCTGCCCAGGGAACGGATTATTAAGCAATTAAATTGGTCATGTGTGCAAATGTTCACTGATTTAACGGTCCGTCATGTTTGGAATATCGTGGATTTATAGGGGAGTGTCTTTCCTTCACCCGTGTAGATGGTTGAATATACTGCGTGTTCAATGCGAGTTGGCGCTCCTAGCAACGCACAATTCCTTTACCTTCTTGTGTTTGTTTCTTTATTGAAGCACCAGTTATGCCAAATCATCCGCTGTGCCTTTGTTGCGATGCTTGCGTTTTATGAACCTGTAAGTCATTTCTCCAAGTACACGTAGGACGCATTGATTTCAGGTCGTCTGTAATGCGTAGTCATTGCGGAACGCTACAGGAGATCATTCAAAGCAATCCATCGCTATAAATTCTTTTCCACGGAAAAGTTCCACCCCCGTTGGTAGCCAAGCAGCCTGCACCACGTATGTGCCTGTCGTTGTTGGCCATCTGTTGTGCCTGGCGTACGTGGCGTGATTGGCTGCACACAAATACACACACTCAACGTACGCAAGCCTCGATGTGACGGTGAAAGTCATTCTGCAATGTCTCTCTGTCTAGTTGGAGGCCTTCTATTCCATTTTCACCACCGAGCAGCAAGACCACGTCAAATCTGTGGAGTACCTGAGGAACAACTATCGCCCTCTACAGGACCTGGGCGAGAGAGTGGTCTTTAAATCGGCCGTGAAAGATGCCTGGAAGAAAGACGTGATGGATGTGGGGGAAGGCCCTCAGAGTACCGAAGCTTCCAGAGGTAAACCTGCAGCCTTCACGGGGAATCGTACGTTACAGTTGCCCATTGGCACACCACACATGCGTTTATAATCTCATAGGATCACAATAGATTTTTTAATCTCTTGTCTCTAAAAGTGTAACTCTTGCTGAGCGTGCTCTGAATGAACGGTAACAGGAACTAATACTAGTGAAGAGAGAGTGTCTTTAAAGGGTGTCTTCTGTGTCTGGCATAGAGAATTGATTGGGAATGTTAATGATGAAGTTGGAGCAGTGTAACAGGCGAGATCAGCAATCATCATTAATATGCAGCACAGCTAATATAGACCCATACAAATGAAGCTGTGACATTACTTTTGTGGCATTATGTGAGTAGGCAGAACGAGTGTTGGGCCAATTACTCAATGTTCCTGCTCTATGCCTGCGCTCTCTCTCTCTCTCTCTCTCTCTCCCCCCTTCCCATTCTTTATGGGAGGTGCTTGACGTAGCAAGTGTCCATCTTATATCCAGAGGTAACATCTGTCACGGCTGTGTTTGGTGTGTGATGGTTACATGGTGGTAAATGGCATCACTGCATGTATATATTGAGAGATCCAGGGCCACATCTTAATGATACAGTCCATCACCCGGCCATTCCCGTTAGCGTTGTTCAGGTATGAGAGCTCCTGGGCCATTAGCACTGAATGGCCCCCCATTTTTTTTTCGTTTGAGGTACCTTGGAGGTCGCCACGAAGTATAGGTCCATTTCGTTTTTCCGGTAATTATTTATAATAATAATGTAATTCTTTATTGATCCTCGTAGGCAAATTCTTTCTATGCTTGCCCCTCAGTGACACTTGAGCGGGGTTGATACTAGGCAATATGGCATCCATCCAGTCAGTTAAAGAGGCCCTGTGGATAACGTTTCTATGAGAAATACCCTTTATTCACTCTCTTCTGTCCACCTCATACAGACTTACTGACATACAGAGAGAGCAAGGAGTTGATATTAACAGCTCACTTTAAATCTGTCCCTCCAGTAGATTCATGCCACGCTCCTAGTTATATGTAGGATTTCATCATACATTAGAAACGGGAGCTTTTAAATTATTGTAACATGTAAAAAAAATAATCAATTGTCCACATGTACACGGCTATTTTTAAATACACTGCTTTTTCTATGCGTTTTGGCCTTTTATCATGCAAACATACAGTCACTAAAGATTGAGTTTCAGCTAAAATCCTCCCAAGGTGAAGATATTTGAAAAACTCTATTCATTGTTCATGTGTAGACAGGATAAACAACATCAGATTGTGCACCGTTATATCATTTTTCTTCACAAGCATTAAAACATGCAATTGCGTTTTCATGTGGAAAGAGATTTTCTTCTTAAACAGTGCTGCTGAAAATCCACATTTTTTTTGGACTAGGCATTAGATAATTCTGTTGCATTAGAAGTGCTCTATAGGGAGGGATAGAGATCAATGCCAGCAGAGACAGTTGCTGCATGCTTTGGGAAGTAGGATAGCTCCACAGCTGTACTGAAATAAAACGGTCAAGATCCCAGGGGGATGGTAGAGTGATTGCTGTGGTCGCCGTAATACTTTAATAGTCTTTAGTGTTACCAGCTCTACGATGTTGTAAATATCTAGTAATAAAACTCCACAGTAGCTGTAAGCAATGCCCAGTACAATTAAAACATGTAAAAGTCCTATTGTGAAGCATGTCCCTTAATGAATTGTAATTGTAATCCATCCAAGCTACTTGACTAAATATTTGTATTTAATTAAAATTGTCCAAACAGCTCAGTTTGCAAAGTACCGTTAAACGTGCCAATGAATACTGTATGACATGTGGTCTAGAAAAACAAGTCTCAATAATCACAATCATCAGAGTGTCAGCCTACCTCTTTTAATGTGCATTTTGACCCATGAGCAAGGTGTGCATGTAGTTGTTTTCATTTTCACATGTTTAACACTCACAGAACTGTGGTTGACGCCAAGCAACATTGGTCTTATTAATGTAACTTGCTTGTTAGTGTTGGCGGTGCTGGTGGGGAGGGGGTGTTGACAGACCAGGCCGCAGGCATTCACACCGTGGTGGCAGCTAAGCCCGCTGAATGACAGTTGCTGGGCTCCTAAAGTTGACCAAGGCTGTCCATCAGGGGCCAAGCTGCATATTACTCCTGTCACACCTTATCAACACCTCTATTTATTCACTGTTTTTCTTTGTCTGTTACTGATTTCCCTCTGCTTTCCAGCTCCTTCCATTTCACACATCACACATCATTTGCACCATAGCAGTCACTGTGATGTGTAAATGGGGAAACTGTGGTGACAGTCATTGGTTCCCGGCTGCAATTGTCCCGATATGCTCCGAACCCCGTGGTGTGTGTCCGTTGCTCTTAAAGCCACCCTTCAACTGAATATCCAGCCTGCACTGCCATCTTGAGGTTAGCTGACGTGCAAAGGTTCTTCTCATACACGTGCCCCAAGAGGAAGCACAGATCAGAAGCTGGGAATTATGTTTCAGCGTAAGCTGCAATGTCTCCTTAGTGTTTTTTGTGCTTTGCAAACCTCATGTGGTGATTTGACATGAGGTGAAATACAGAAAAAGATGTCTGCAGATTGACTCTCTCAGGGTACTGCAGAGGTCAGTCTTGATGCCCGTCAAGACTTGTCAGGCTAATGTTGGACGCTTCTTTCCCCCCGGTGGCTGAACAAGTCAGTGGCCGACAGGCTGACAAGAAAAGGAAGTTCTTGACTAGCTAGCTACATTCTACCCACACAAGCATCCTCTCTGCCAAGGCTTCATTTTTGTCAGTTACTTTTTGAAACGGTGAATATCCATTTGGTGGTATTATTGCATACGGACCAGTGTTTGAATGACCCTGCAGCTCCCCGAGACGCCCACCTTACTTATGGTATTTTGGTGAGGGGGAGAGGTAGTAGTATTTCTGGTGGTATTCCCCAAGACATTTTGAGAGTATAACACTTAATTTTGTGCATTTTTGTGAATTGCCCCAATTTGTGCCTTTACTACATGCGGAGGGCATATTAGTAATTATATTATAGGCTACCTTCTAAGGACTTCGACATAGGCTATGTTACATAGATTTTACATTAAGCTTTTATAAGCCTATTTTCCCAAATATGTGGTTTGCTTTTCACAAATTAAACACAGAAATTCATACTTTTACATTCCCCGCTAGCTAGACACAATATAGTCTAGCACAAAAATAGTGTGGCTTAACTGTTTAGAGTAGTGATTTGAAGGAGCGGCACGATGAACATGAAAGTCACGGCAACAGGATACACCTTGGTTCTGCACCTGGAACATGACGTTATAGGCTAACACAAAGTGAACATGAGCACTACAATTTACGCAAAACTAGTGGGGTTTTTATTTTTATGTTAAACAGGCCAGGCGCACAGGCTATTAAATGAGCTGCTGTTATGTACCTACAGTATGCACGGCTCTGCCACACGTTCTGTGCTCTTGACAGTTCATATTCACAACACGACTACAAACGGAAATATATGAATGCCCCTCCAGACTGTGATTTCAAATTTAACTAGGTATGTCCTGGCCAGTATGAAAGGGGCTGGGCCATTCCGGGCTTCAGCGTAATTTGAACCCTGGTCAGACACCTACCCCAACACACATGTTATGTATGGCTCATTGGACCCCTTCTCATGTGAGGCTGTGGCGTGTACAGACCCCGGTTGCTTGAATGCTTCTTTTTGCATGTATGCAGTTTACTTAGCCTGTGAGGTTTTTACAGAGGATGTGTTTCTGTGTCTCTCCATTGTTCTGTGTGTGGTGCTGCAGTGTGCAGTAGTGCCCCAGTAAACATGAAGATCAAGCCTCTCAACCAGTCAGCACTGTTGGTGAGCTGGGCCCGCCCCCTGACCATTTACCACCCTCCAATCACCAGCTTCATGGTGTCCTACAGCTGGGTGAAAAGTGAAGTAGCGAACGAGAAGACCTTCACCAAATCTGGAGACCACACTTTGGTAAGTCGTATGCTAGCCCAGGCCATGTCCTCAAACATATTGTCAACCCAACATCCTTCATAGTGTATCTTCACCCCAGCTCTGTGATTGGGCCCTATTAGCACTAAATATTTGAATTTGAATTTGATGACATATGAGTGCTCCAAAAGAAATCTCATAAACAAGCAAGGTCCTCAAGCTACTTTTAACGGATATGACGTGTATATCCATTTTCAACACATACAAGGCAGATTTGATTAAAATGGGACTTTGGTCAATATTAACGTCAGCATTTATGTGACTCATCACAGTTCAGTACTGTTATGTTTACAGCTAAAACACAAAATCTATGGTGCAGTTACTATTTAAAAAAATAAAATAAAATAAACTAATACAGTGCAAAAACTAAAATGACCTGCTTATTTTTGGCTTGATATTTTATTGTTAACACTTGATGGGAAAATATTGATGCAAAAAGAAGTTTTTTATAAAATATATACCACTTGAGAAACATCACCTTGAGAACCACTTTTGATAAAACTACACAAGTGTTTGTACACACACACACACACACACACACACACACTGTACAATGTACTTGAATGATTTACTTTTTTTACTTTTTTTTTTTACCAAACTTCGTACTCATAAATGAACAAAAGAAATAAAATTATGTTATTGTTATTCATATGTTATTTTAATATGCTATCAAAATGAGCTCTGGGGCTAAAGGGCCTTCCTCTATGCCCACATGCTGTCTGTGTTTGGAGAGGAGCAATATTAGAATCAACCTCCATCAGAGACCAAGGTGGCCTCAGGGAATAGCCTGGATGTAGTGTGGTTTAGATTGATGTGGTTTAAGCAGCTTTGATTGGCTTGGTGGGTCTCAGATCCGTGTGTGAGGATCTGTGACAGTGTCTATGGCAGCTGCTGATGGACTCTGGATGTGACTGTTGATGTGATGGTTCAGACTGTTCCCCCATCTCACCTGAAATAGTCATCTTGCAGGGCCGGTATATCATGCACGCAGGCTTTGATTAAGGTGTGTGAAATGTATCCTGGTGGGCCGTTTCTTCTCTGCCAATTAGTTCCTCGGGATGTGGATGAAACCACCAGTACCAAAACATCGTTGTTTTGGTTTGAAATTCAGTGAGTGCCCCTCGCCCGCCTGAGAGCAGCTGGTGCATGCTCAGTCTGTACCCCTCCCTCTATAACCACGTGTGTCCGTATTGAAACATAAGCAGTGAGCAGGGCTTCTGTTTGTGCTTAGAAATAGGTTATAAAATGTAATTAGATACAGATTCAGTACATGCTAACATGAAGATGCCAGTAGAAAGAGATTGATCACTCCTGCTTTGTAGTTCTGTAGGTTCGTAGTGTGTTCTAAACACAATCAGTCTATAACTCATTTGTCACGTAAAAATCCCCCCTGCCCCCACTCCCCAATTGCCCTGTTTTTTCCCACTCATTTAATTTCCATTTAAATATTCAATCTGTCATTTTCCTGAACCACTTTCTTTCTACCAAGAGAGACAAATCAATTGAAAACCACTCTAAACTACTAGAACTAGAAATCTAGCTACTGTAGATGGGGGTCTATTCAGAAGATCATTTTATCATAAGAAATGTCAGATGCAAATTGCACAAAACAAAATACAGGTTTCAACCTTCTTGTTGCGTGCAAGGGTTTGTTAAAATACAGTACCGATTTTCATGTCTATTTGTTCCAGCGTTACGTAGTGTTCGTGTGTGTTTGTGTACTTGTCTTTGCAGAAAGCTGTGATTGCTAATGTGTCCCCTGACGTCCTGTACCTGTTCAGAGTGCAGGCCGTGTGTCAGCACGATATGCGCAGCGACTTTAGCCAAACGCTGCTGTTCAGAGGTCTGACATCTTCCATTCACTTCACCTACCTGCTATAGATGCACATTATTACATTTGTAGAATAGCTTGAGGTCAGTCACAAGGCAATATGAACAACTGCTTGGGTCCTTGGGGCTTCCATTCTGCTTGTCCTTTGGGGGAAACCTTTTGTAATATCCACCATCCATCTTGTTTTCTTATACCGACTTTGAATAATGTTAACAATGTTAACGTGTTTGCCGATGAAATTAAATACAATTTCATTAAAAAGCAAAACATTAATACATTATTTATAACAAGCTACATATTACTGTATGTGGATGTTTTGTTGCAGGATGTTTGGCATTATTTCTGTTTAATTTGTAATTTGTATGGCTTTCTTTATCAGCAAATACAACAAGAATATTTGAAGGATCACGTATAGTGAAAACTGGAATGGTAAGTTGACCAGTAGGTGGCAGCACACTTGCCATCAGACTATTTGAGTATGAGCTGTAACCACTTGAGGTTTCCTCTGCTCAGCCCACCGTTTCCCCGGTGTCCTCGGCGGACATGGCTCCCATCAGCTCTGGCTCCTCCACGTGGACCTCCTCGGGCCTTTCCTTTTCCTTCGTCTCCATGGCAACAGGCATGGAACCCTCCTCCAGTGGCAACCAGGCCACAGTTGCGTCCGTGTTGACCAGCACCTTACTGGCGGGGCTAGGCTTTAGCGGGGGGGTTTTGTCTTCCCTTCCCAGCTCAGTGTGGCCCACCCAGGCCAGCCCCAACCCTAGCCCCTCCCATGGCCCCCAGCCCACCAGTGCCAACACGGAGGGCGCAGGCTGGGACACAGACGCACCCGCCGAAGAGAACCCCCTAGTGGGAGAAGGGGAGGGTGGGGAGGAAGACGACGACGACGACGACGATGATGATGATGTGGACGACGAGGGAGAGCAGGAGAAAAGGAGGAAGAACAAAATCGGACCCGACGATGTAGAGGGTCAAGCGAACGCCACCACGTCTAGAGAGCCCTCCGTTCCGACACCGGCGTCCACGGCTAAGGAGAAAGGGCTGGGCGTAGTCACTGCAGCACCCCCTAGTGGCGGGGAAGAGCCATCATCCGGACAAGTAGATCTCATTGTGTCCACTGTGGAGTCCTACAGTGTGACAGGAGGCACACAGGTTCCCCACAGCTCTACATACTCTCCTAAAATGGCAGATGAGAAGAGCTTGTGGCCTTTCTCTGTCCGTACAGGTTAGTCAACTTTTTAACCTTTACACTCCCGCTCATTTGCCTTGTAACCCCTCTGAGCCCAAACCACTGTGTTCAGTCTCAGAAACATTCTCTTTAATTACACAGATATTATTTTGAATATATTTTGAGCACAGTTCGATGAAGGTCAGCACTTTAACCAGCTTTTTTGAAATTATTTTGTTTGAAACCTAGTGTGTACACTCTTGTCACAACAGAGTTCCACTCTAGCTCTCTTATGTCATTCTTAGGTTTCTCTAGCCTTTCCCTGTAAACGGACACATTATTGTAGGCTGTGGCATTTTAAACATTACATATGGGTGCTGTATACCACTGGAGTACCTGTAGCCTTGTACCTATAGCCATATTGTGCCTTACCATCATTGTGCCAAGGTTCTGTACAGCTACAGTTTGAAGCGCTCCTGCAACATAAGACCTGAAGGCACAATTTACACTACCATCAGAGAATTGGTGCTTCAAGGCACACTTGAAAGCATATGCTAAAAAGGAGTTACCTTGGGGGGATATTTTCCTTAAAAATGGCAATTTCTGCTAATACATCATACATGTTTAATCTTCTCTGAGGATAAATGATGTGTTTGACAAAGCTTTTAGTCTGCACACAAGGGTGTACCCGATCAAATAATGCTGTGCCTGCTTTTCTCACACAATGTGCAACGTCGCTAAGGACAAAGTGAGTAAAAAAGGCATGGCTTCAAGCTAGTCAAGGATGTGTATTAATGAATGTGCTCCACGCAGCACTGTAGGTGTTACTCTGGGGCTCATATCGCCCCAGTTATAGAGCACGCAGAATCCCAACTTTCTTCCCCATCTCACTGGTTACGTTTTTAAACCCAGATCATCTGTAATCTGCGCCTGGGTCAGCTAGGAGACTATGAGCTTTAGGGAAGGAGTAGAGGGGGCGTTTTGACAGTTTCCTAAAAAAAAAAAAATGTCTGGAACATTAGTTGCAACCGCACAAGCACAGCTTTCAGCAGTGTGGTGCAGGATATGGGTGAGGTGTTCGTGTTGCTTTATAAAGTGTTTGTGTATGATTGTGTACTGCAGACAGGACCGATGTTCCCAACAGAACCCCCTCTCCTGGCATGGGCCGAATGGTGTGGATCGTGCCGCTCATCGTAGTGTCTGCCCTCACCCTGCTCTGCCTCATAATGCTGTTGGTTGTGCTTGTCTACTGGAGGTAAGATAGGTTGAACACTGGGAACACACCAACACACACTGTACCTGACATGTTGTTGTATAGTGCTGAACACGTTGGAAGAACGTTGACATGTTCGTTTCATTTTAGAGAGGGAGGGCCCGACGCACTGACGCGTGAGCGCCTGTTTTAGTCATCATGTTGTCGCAATCTGCGCATGGCGTTGTATGTACGAGCAGTGCACACATGGCTAAACGCTATTCTGTCTGCTGATAGAACAAAAATCATCATAATATCTCTTGTTTGACGATACATATATACAAGTAGGCTTTTTATAAATAAGTCCACTTTAAGATTGTTAAACATAGTTTTCTTTGTCTGAGTCAGCCGTCCCAGTGCTTAACGGATAAACCCATGAACATAGGCTACTCGCTGTGTCTAAGTTTAGAGGGCGGTGCCAAGCGCTGATTACGTGATCAGCCACACGTTTAGTACATTCACCATAAAATGTGATTGCACAGCATGTACTATCTGCACTCTGGCTGTGCTTGCTTTTACGCTGCGCTCGCTAACGAGTGAGAGATGGGGGGGGGTACAACAGTGTCGTTTACTCGGAACTCGGATAGGAGGGGCATGTCAAAACAGCAGTGTTTTGTCTAACACAGATTTCAACAACCCGGGTAATTTTCTCAAATTGTGGCGTGTGTGACTTTAAGAGATAGCTCTATCTTTGATACTTCACCATCTGGAGACCACAGTTTGGCTACCCAAGTGTTATACAACAAGCATGCAAAACAAGTTTTTTTTGTTTTCTCAAGTCTTTAATGAATGCATAATGGAGATCTTTTAGCCTACACTGCTCTGAATAAGTTGTGCTACTGTCTTGAGTCGGTATATAAAGCTTAGCATAGCTTGCTCCAGAGCAAGCTATGCATATTTTATACACACAAACACATCTTGGACATTATCAATCTGTATGTTGTAGCATCTCTATTTAACTGCATTATTTAGTGGACTCTTAATTTGAAACCATAGACAAAGCTGTGACTGAATAAATGTGTACCTATTCATTAAATAGCCCAGCTAGATGTGGTGCTTTGAAAGTCTGGTGATGCATACATGTATGTGAATGTATGTCGGCTTTGCTCATTTAAATATTTATTGCGCAAGACCTTCCCTTCTGAGGTGGGACGCTGCTGTCTTCCTTTGTCTTCCAGTGGGTGTGGGCCAGACCCCCTGTGCCAGGAGGGGTCCCAGCTGCTGTTAGAGCAGCGCTGCTCAGCCCAGTAATTACGCGGGCCAAGCCATCGGCACGCGTCAGTTGACTAATGAGCTGCAAGCGGCTCCATAGACTGTCCTCAGCATTTCTGCATAGGCTTTGTGAGGAGCTGGTGAAGATTCTGTCTGTATGTATGGGGTGCTTTTAACGCTTTATGGTTCCACTGTTTTAGTGGCTTTTCAATGTGTTTCCTTCTTTTGGGTGAATGTTTGTCTGGGGGTCATTGGCTTTGTACAGCAGTAGATATAGTGGATAGGTTGACTGAAGAGAACCCTTATGTGTAACAATTATGTGTACAATTATATTTTAATGGTTTTCATAACAGCAGAGATGAACAGATATTACAGCATCAAGTCACCCTCATAATAACTTGATGCCAAAATGTCTGCTTTTCCTTCTCTTGACTGCTCTTCTGAGTGGTTCTGGTAAATCGCTGTTTTAATTCAGGCACCTGTTTTTTTTTTGTGAACAGAAAATTAAATACATTTTAAGTGGGTTAACCGAAAGCAGCATGCCCATTAATGGTTCTGTCAGTGAATGAAAAGTGTCGTAGCGTTTGCGTGATCGCAGTTTTGGAATCTGTTGGGCCGTCTGAGGTCGGTTGTGACAGGTCCCACACAATGGCCATCTGCCCCCAGGGATTAGGCCGTGATGAAAGAGCAGATTGACTTAGTCTATCTCTCCATGTGCTGCCCATGTGCTCTTGGTGACAGGAAGGGTATTAAGAGTCACCAACATTCCTTTGTTTGTCTTATTAACTTAAGTGTAAAGTTAATAGGGAAAATGACCCAGTTTCTCTTGTTTTAATACTGTGGCTCGTGTGTAGAAGATGTTGAAACAGAAGCAAGGTGTGACTCTACTGGAGCTGCTGTACTGTATGTCAGGTCAAACCAGCCAAATCTAGTCGCAATGTCTTCATCTGAATTTGCATTCACCCAAAGCAACCTATGCTTTTGAGGGTGTGACAAGGAGGGGGTGTTGTCAGAGCCGGTTAGTTAACCACACCACATCTGCCCCCACCGGGAGCCATTAGGTTAGCTGGCTGTGACGCAAGCCACGAAAGTGATCGCCTATGCCCGTCCTTTCTGCTTCACCTCTCGCTGTCCTATTCTCTCTGTCTCTTCACACGCGGCCCGTTATCATTTAAATGTAGTTTCTACTGTAGCTTTTTACTACTTGTGTTTTCTACAAAGAGAATGACAAGCATCTGCTCCTTCCTCTACATCAAATACAGGTACTGTAGGATGTTAGTATTATTCATAGGATGTGGACTTAGTTCTATTGTTTTAACTCATACATACTGTTGTGTGTGTGTTCACTAGTTGAAATGTGTTCGATTTGTATATGTGCCAGTTTGTGAAATGATTTAAAATATGTTTTATTTATTTCTTATTTGATTTGTAATTTAGTGCTATTTAGACTTGGACTTTGCTTGCAAAGGTTGTGTCATCATTTGTCTGTTGTTATGCTATTATGTTGTTAAGGTTCATGTATTCACCTCCATGCAATGCCTGGGGGGATTGCAGGGGTAAAACGAGGGGTTGTAAAGTATGTAGTACCTCTCTTAGGGGTCGCGGTTCCAAAAGTTTGAAAAGCGCTGGTTTAAGGCATTTTGTGTCTTTCAGGAAACGCAAGTAACCCCACATTCCTTGGTTTAGCTCAGTTTCAAAGCGCACGCTTAAGGACTAAGTCAAGAGTCTGAATTTTTGCGATGAAGTCTTGTTTACAGTGTGTGAGAGAGGGAGATGGAAAGCCTTTTATCTGCTGCTTTGCCTTGAGGGCCAATGCTAACACCTTGTGGATATGTTGTGTTTCCGGAGTCCCAGCTAAGTGTGGCACTGGGCTGTTTGTCACCATGGTGTTGTTTACCTGCACGCTGTAGCTGTCTCACACTGGGTTTCTCATCAGCACTGACTCAGGCTGAGGAGCAGCTCCTCACTAGTTTTCCCTGTCGGCTTACTCCCAGTGCTGTGTAATGAAGTCACCATTGTGATGCAGGTGTTGACAGAACGGTCCACATAAGGACCACATAACTACTCAACAAATACGCTAACCGTGGCATCATGAGTTGACGTGTGGTTTCACCTAGTGTTGTCTCCTGGTGGTCTTCTAGGAGGTTCTTCCAGACAGCTCACTTCTATGTGGAGGACAGTAACTCTCCGCGGGTGGTGGCCAATGAAAACATTCCCATCATCCCTATACCAGGTTGGTACAGTACATGTTGGACTTTACTGTTCTAGTATTTTTGGAGATATTCATATCTGTCAAATTTAGATGGAAATTTTCATTGTGGGTGTGCTAGTAGTGTTTTTCTATTTTTAGTGGTTAGAACATAACTTTAAAAGGAACTGTAAAATGCAATATACTTTAGTTTACTGGCCAGGTCCAAATGTCAGTATTGATTTTAGCCGTATAGCCTCTGCTTTAATGGGTTGTATTCGTGCTGTGTAAGTGTTAGCTTAGTATCCTCATTCGCACAGTATCTATGCATTTACATGTAAATGACTCAACGAGGAGTTCTGGGAAAGTCTTGCAAATAGCTTTTTATCAGTCTTCAGTGGTCTTCTAGGTAGCAGCGCTGCGACAGCTCGTTGATGTTGAAGCTGCACACTGCCATTAAAATGAAAGGGATTCTGGCCCATTTCTGTAGTGGATACCTTAGTTAAACAGTACAGAAGCTGAAAGTATTGACTCCCCATCTGTTGGACTTGTATTATGGCTTCTCCTGTATGCCTGACTCTGCCTCTTTCTTACTGTTTACTCTCTTTTCAAAACAGCACCGTGTATTTAAGCTTGTAGAGAGCGATTAGCACATTAGCGCTCCTCACTTTGTGACGTGTAAATGTAAGCAGTGTTTTGTTCTTGTTCAATTCATTGAGTGCCTGAGTGACTAGCACTGTTCTCTACTCCTCCCCATGTGGAGCAACTAGGCTCACACGGCTCTCTAACATCCCCCCTACATTAGTACCCTTTCTTGGACCGTTTAGTTTCAAACATAAACCATGAGCTGGGGCAGGAATCATGTTTTTAATGGACCTGAGACAATGATTGGCAATAATCAACAGCAGACATCCATGCATGTATTTAATAAAAACCTAATTTAAAAGTGTGTTAACGAATTGGTGAACAATTCATAACCAGGCAGGACTTTATAAATGACGTTTATATGACAAAGAAAGGGAAGGCCACTGGAGCATGCTGTAGGCCCATGGCCACAGCTGTAAAGGCTATATTACTTATTGGCCAGTAATCTACTGGAGAGCATCAGCTGGGGCTCTTTACCATTGTCTCAATATGGCAGTGAGCAAATGTCCCATCAACACTCATATGAGACAGATGCTACCTTTTGTCAACGCTGAGGAAACCCAACCTGAGAGTTGTATGTTTGTGCTTGGACTAAATGACCATCACTGTATCTTTTGTTCATTCTTTCTTCTGTTTTGTCTTTTCTTTTACATGTTCTTTTCCACTAAAGAGACCCAGATCTCTGTGATGCAGTGATTTATTGAGATACAGTAAATGATACATTTCTTTTGCCTTCTGGTCACACTGGAAATGGAAAAACTGACAAATTGCACTACTTTCTCCACCATCTTTTGTTTTGTCACACTCACACTCATTCTTAAAGTGTGGCTGCAGGCGTAAGCCATTAGTACAGTCTGCAATACGTGCACACACACACATGCATACTGTACACACTGCAGTAGTGCTCTCCTTTCCTTACTTACTCATTTGTTCCAAACACAGATGACATGGAGGCCATCCCAGTGAGGCAGTTCATTAAACACATCACGCAGCTCTACTCCAACAACCTAAATGGGTTTTCGGAAGACTTTGAGGTAAAGTATGCTATGCTGATATCATGCTAACAACCACTGCTTTAGGGGGGTCCCGTTTTGATAAGACTGCAGAATATATAATGTGTTTCTCTTCTGCAGGTTGGAATTTGAAGTATTGTTATTGTGACTGCAATATTCAGCCACCACTATACATTAGTGGCTATATAATGCAGTCACAATAACCGTAGCCTATATACAGTACAGGCTGTCATTATACAGTGTAAAAAAATAAGGTCATGGATTGAAAGATGATATGAGAGATTATTTTCACGTGTTTACATGTGTGTTTGCTTGCTAATTTTGTGGAACAGATGGTTGCGAGAGGAGAAAAGATTAAGGGACACACAGGTTAATTAGAAAAGGTCTGGATGCTGGATAGCATAGTGATAGGGACACATTTGTCTGTGGGACCGGGATAACAGAACAGGCAAACATCCTATCTCCAGATAATTTTGTTTTAATTGGGGTCAACTAAAGGGATGCAAAGGACACATTTGTTATAACATGCAAATGTGCCACAAGCTACTATGTTAGTGACAACATGGTGGCTTATTGAGTTGAGCAATTTCCTTGACTCTGGGGGTTTGAGCACTTAAGCACATGCTGGAGAGTCCTGCATAAATATCTTATGATGCATAACCTGTATACTGTAGTAGTGTCTGTGACTGCCTTTAAATTGATGTAGCGAGCCGAAGTCAGCGTTATGAAAACTTGGAAAGAATATGTATGGTTGTCAACGGCGAGACACGTTACGTGTGTTGTGCAAGACAAAAGTTGTAGTTCACTGAGCGTTTGCACACAAAACTAAATATTACTTTATAAACCACAAACGGCAACGTTCCTGACTTGAAAAATTACACACATCATTTGTGTACTTCGTGTCACAATTCAAACGGGATCTAAAAATAATTGTATTCTCGCTGTTGCCTGCCATACATAGTTTTTGTAGAATTAGCATGCTTATTATACAGGCATGTATCAATCATTAGCCCTACTGTAGCATTAGCTTGTTTAATATACCCATGTATCAATCATTATCTCTACGGTATTAGCATGTTTATTTTACAGGTATGTATCAATCATTATCTCTACTGTAGCATTAGCATGTTTATTTTACAGGCATTTATCAATCATTGTATCTACTCTAGCATTAGCATGTGTATTTTACAGGCATGTATCAATCATGGTCTCTACTGTAGCATTAGCATGTTCATTTTACAGGCATATGTATCAATCATTGTCTCTACTGTAGCATTAGCATGTGTATTTTACAGGCATTTATCGGCCTGTGTATATTATGTGCTCTCATGGTCTAATGGTGCCTGGTAACCAAACATTGAGGCACTGTACTGAACCCAGAACAGTTCATGGGTGGGGTTCTGTGGTTATCAGCCAACAGATTTAACTAAAATGCACACCTTCAACCACTTCAGTCTCTTTGTCGATAATGATACAGCACATGTTTAGAATCAACATGTGAAACTGACAATGCAGAGTAATGCCACGTTTAAGACAAGACCGTTTAACAGTAGCGTACTTTAAAACCAAGATGATCACATTTTAAATGTACTCGTCTCCCTACAGGAGGTTCAACGCTGCACGGCAGATCTGAAAATCACAGCGGAACATTCCAATTACCCCGACAACAAGCACAAAAACCGATACATCAATATTATGGCCTGTGAGTTAACAAACTGTGATAAAAGTACAAAGCTGTACAAACCTGATAGCGACTGACTGATTGAACATTTACTTACACATCACACCATAATGTCTCTTCCAGATGATCACAGTCGAGTGAAGTTACGAGCGCTCGCAGGCAAAGATGCCAAACACAGTGATTATATCAATGCCAACTTTGTGGATGTAAGTACTATCAACATTTTTGAGTGTTTTGTTGATCCTGGTTTAGCTGTTTTATTAATAGAAGTAGGATGGTATAATGCACCGCCACTGTGTCATTGAAAACACAATACAAATACCAAGAAACCAGAATATATTCACATTGCTTCAAAGTGCATAAATACTCGGAAGATAGTTGGAAAACATCAATAACGGCTAGGTTATTGATGTGAGTCTTTTATCTGTTGTTTTCTCTCAGGGCTACAACCGGCCCAAAGCCTATATAGCTGCCCAGGGTCCTCTCAAGTCTACATTTGAGGACTTCTGGAGAATGGTGTGGGAGCAGAACATTGGCATCATCGTCATGATTACAAACCTTGTGGAGAAGGGAAGAGTAAGTTCATGTTCGTGTTGCAAATTAGTTTAATGAATGAATGTGTATATACAGTATATTGATGGAACGCTGTCCCTTTCAGAGGAAATGTGACCAGTATTGGCCCAGTGAGAACAGTGAGCAGTATGGGAACATGGTTGTGACACTGAAAAGCACCAAAGTGTATGCTTGCTACACGCTGCGACATTTTCTTATAAGAAACACTAAAGTTAAAAAGGTAATGTAATTATTCCAATTATCTCACTTTAATCTCTGAAGATCAAGTATTTACATGTTTAATAAAAGCTGTTATTCTAAAAATAACATTCTTCCTTCCCGGTTAAAGCTGCCTAGGTTAATAACTTAAATGTAAAAAACTAAATAAGAACAGAAATATGTTAGCGCACAGTTTATCTATAAGGAAGGAAATATTTTTGCCATGAACAAGTGATTTTTGGAATTACAGTGAAACATGGGATGAATAAAGAATGAAATAAATTGTCTGATGATCGGAGGAAAATATATAATGACATCTTTTATAAACAGTATATAAAATGTGCCAAATTGCATGGCTCTCCAATGCAGCCATACTGTATTTCTGCATAAAACCATTCTGCCTGTCTTGGTGTTGTCTTTCAGGGTCAGAAGGGGAACCCTAAAGGCAAGCTAAATGAGCGCATGGTGGTCCAGTATCACTATACCCAGTGGCCTGACATGGGCGTTCCAGAGTACACCCTGCCTGTACTCACCTTTATTAACCGCTCATCTGCTGCCCGTACACCAGATATGGGCCCTGTCCTAGTTCACTGCAGGTATGGCATGCTAAGACCTGCCACATCATAAAGTGTTACAGGTTTAGTTTGTAGTCACAGGTGGCAAAGTATACCTTCTTTATGCACTGCATCACTGCATGTCAATGATATGCCTTGGACACAGGTAAGCCGATAGTAGCACTTTGCTGATCCATGTCTGTTCTGGTATTGACACAAGTTAAATTGCTATGTGATACATCCTTGTTAGCACCTGATGTCATCAAAATCAGAAAGACACATCTACTGTAGGTGTGATCTCTCTGACATCTTCCTGTCTCCTTTGTCAATTTTGTTGTACCGAGACAAGGTGACACAGCCAATTTGAGTGCGGTGTTGTGACCAAGCCAACACAACCAACACCTATGAAGGTTTTCAGGGGCTTTACAATCCTGGGTCTGTCCAAAAAAGCTACATATTAAGGCAGCACTTGAAGACCAAATAACTTGAGTAAAATCATTCTAAAACTGAAAGCAGCTAAATGTATTTTTTTGGAAGTCCCTTCATTTAGTTTGATGTTGAGGAAGTCTCATTTCTCTTTCCAATCCCATTATTGGGTCTAATATTGTATGAACTGAAGTCACTGTCAATCCCACCGCTTGCACAATGACTGCATCACCTTCATTTTCAAAACCTTTGTCCTGCCTTGTTTTGGACATACCCCATTGGTTTAGATGGTTTACTAAATTACACAATGAGTCAAACTCTAATTATTCAACACTGAGCATAATATCATAAGTCTGTTGCTTGGCACCTACTGTAACTTAACCAGATGGACAATTTACATTGAAATCTCACATTAAGCCACACACTGGTGTGACGGTTTTTTGAGTCATTGCTTCCCCCAAGCTGAAACTTTATCTTGGCTGATTTGTTGTTGATGTTGAATTGTTTGTCTCTCTTTTCAGTGCAGGGGTTGGCCGGACAGGAACATACATAGTCATCGACAGTATGCTGCAACAAGTGAAGGACAAAAGCACAGTCAATGTCCTAGGCTTTCTCAAGCATATCCGCACACAACGCAACTACCTGGTCCAGACAGAGGTAAACCACTTGATGACCAAGTGTGTGTGTGAAAGCTGTGTCTTCAGTCAGTCCTCACCCCAAATCTCTTTTTCAAGGTGCTGTGACGTTGCCAGCAGTATATGTAATGTGCTGTTGAACCATGTGTAGATTATAATCACATTAATCAGAAGTGTATTATTGGGAATAACAATGGATGGTACATTTGTCTTCAAAACAAACTCTCATGTCCACATTTTGGCTACAGTAATGCGTATACAGTGTTCTCTAGGGACCACACTGCAGTAACCATAAGATTTTTAGTAGCACTCAGGCGTGTGAGTGATGGCTATATTTTCCCTGTTTGGCTTACCGCAAACTTGACAATGCGCTTGTCATATTATATAATGTTGTATGTCTAACTAGCTTCTATCTTCTGTTGCACAAGAAACAAAATGGTTGCTTTATGAAGATGTTATGTGTGTATAACATCATTTACTCTATGGAAGTACTATTTAAACCAAAGAAATATTTAATATACATTCAAAAAAAGAAAATAATATGTATTATTTTAAGTTACATACACTCATACTTGGAGATTTATGTAGAGAATAAAATTGTTTCATATATACAGATTGAGCTATTTTGTTCTACTAGTGTGGATTCCCGTTATGAAGGTCGCCAAGGTTACGATACGATTAACATTAACTCATCTGGATCACTATAAAACACAGCTGTGTTCGGGGGAGGGGGGCAGGGGGTGTTTATTGGATTTTTAGGTTGTAAACGCCAGAGGTGCAACAATACACTACTAACTTTCATTTAAATGCAAAATAGCACAGGCTTCAAAGATTTGGATCAAACACATCTTAAGATAATTATCATTAATAGAGAATGAGAATACAATCACATAAAAAAATGAGAGCGCCCCAGGCTAGGTATTACAGAAGTTTCTGTGAATACAGTATAACAAATGGTTATGATAAGCATAAAAAGTGGCTAATTGTTGAGGCGTAGAACAGCTGTTACTTCATGTTCTTTTTACCAGGAACAAATGATTAACATTATGGTTCACCATATCTGGCCTGGTTTGGCGCTTGTTGGTTTGTGAATATGTTGTGGCGTTCACCTAGTTAAAGTCTGTAGTGTTTTTAGTTAATTATACAGTATCTCACCAAAGTGAGTACACCCCTCACATATTTGCAAATATGTGAGCATATCTTTTCATGTGACAACAATGAAGAAATGACACTTTTCTGAAATGTAAAGTAGTGATTGTACACAGTAAACAGTGTTTTGTGAGATTCTGTATCTCAAGGCCTTCTCTACCTTTACTCACAACACAGGAGCAATATGTGTTCATCCATGACGCTCTGATGGAGGCCATTCTCAGCCGAGACACGGAGGTGCCGGCCTGGCAACTCCATAGTTACGTCAACAGCATCCTCACGCCCAGTTTGGCTGGCCGCACACGCCTAGAGAAGCAGTTCCGGGTGAGTGTCTCCCAGTTGAAGCAGCATGCCTTCTGACTCCTTACACATTGGTCCCTCTCTGCAATATATGGAAGCTTGTTAGTAATATACATAGCGGTTATTCACGGTGGCTCTGATGTTAGCTATAATAACGTCATGTCTGACACCCCTGCTGGCTTGTTATGGGAAGCCTAATGAATGTTTCATTAAAGCCTGTCTCTATACAGCAAGAGAGACTGACTAATTGGTCCCAAATAATCTGATTCAGAGATGTGGGTCTTTGATGTGTGAATTGTGGATGTCACTTTACCTCACTGTTCACATGCATAGTATTAATGTGCTGAATCTCAGGTGGAGGAAAGTACTCTATATTTTATGTGGAACTTAACTTAACAATCATTCTCCAGGCAGAGTATTTCGTCAGCCAGTTTTCCGTGACACCGCTGTAAACCTGTCCTGGCCTATCTCTCTCAACAGCTGCTGTCTCAGTGCAACATGCACTTTGTGGAGTGCTTCAGTGCCCAGAAAGACTGCAACAAGGAAAAGAACCGCAACTCCTCAGTGGTTCCTTGTTAGTATCCCCACATCATTTATTTACATATTTTAATTTAAAAAGTTCTAGAAGGTATGCTCCAGCCCTCAGGTTTGTCTTTGGTTTGCAACTCAAGAATGCTAGCCTATGTTTCATGTATCAACATTAAGCCCAGGCTGCAGTTTGTAGGCGCTGTAATGCAATCAAGCACTGTACATTCTCAATGACGTCTGTCATATCAATGTCATTTTTAAATGAAAATGTAACATCCCACATAATTACAGCTTCAGGTTTATTCATTATAATGTCATATTCCAACATTCTACATATATTTTTATGATTTAGTGCGTTCGCTCCATGATAGCAGGCAGTTGTTTCCATAGTAACACAGAGATTGAGCAACCATTGTGTGCATTATCAGCCATTACAGTGTTATGGAGCACAGGACTAAGTGAAAATGTGTTTCTGTATTTCTGTCTCCTTTCAGCGGAGCGAGCCAGGGTAGGACTAGCTGCTCTCCCTGGAATAAAAGGAACCGATTACATCAACGCGTCCTACATAATGGTACGCTAAAGTGGTTTGGTCAACATGTTTAAAGGGACTCGTCTGGATTTGTCTGGATTTCTCCTTGAGATTTATACCAACTTTACCAAAAAGTAGCTTCTGTATGTTCGCCCCTCCCTCAGCTCAATGCTGTGAGATGCTTCCTCTACCCCTCCCGCTATAGTGTTCATGGGCTTACATTATATTCTACGCCTCCATCTACATCGTCCTACACTATATGTCGATGGTGTTTGTGTGTGTTATCGTAGGAATTATGAGATCTGGAGGCAGTATAACACTAGTAAGGAGTGTACTGCCCCTGTTTGGTGTGTTTTGTCTAAGACACTGTCTATTTAAAAGCCCTTAATACTATCTTACTGCGTGTCATTTGTCAAGAAAAAGCGAACAACTGGCCTCTGTCCCCTCAGGGTTACTACAGGAGTAACGAGTTCATCATTACCCAGCATCCTTTGCCCCACACCACCACAGATTTCTGGAGGATGATTTGGGACCACAATGCTCAGATCATTGTGATGCTGCCTGACAATGAAGGCCTGGTGAGGATATATTATTGTCCTGTCATGTTGGATGTATTGCAGTAAAATTTAATTTCAATGTGCAAAACCACTTTACATATTAAGTCATACCCTGATATGGGCCATATTCAGTATATATACACATACAGGTGCATCTAAATGAATACAAATATTGTGGAAAAGAAAAGTAATTCAATTGACAAAGTGAAACATATATATTGTGGATAAATTATACACAAGGTGAAATAGTGTAAACCTGTAATTGTTTTATTCTTGTTGATTATGTCTTAGAGCTGATGAAACCCCAAATTCTGTATCTCTGAAAGTTTAAATATTGTGAAATAGTGCAGTATTGTAGACTCAAGGTGTCACTCTAATCAGCTAATTAACTCAAAACACCTGCAAAGGTTTCCTGAGCCTTTAAAATTGTACAGTACAGTTCAGTAGGCTTCACAATCATGGGGAAGACTGCTGACTTGACAGTTGTGCAGAAGACATCCACGCCCCAGCACTCAGCTGTTCACATTGCTGAGTGCACACACGCCGCAGTTGTTGACAGGTGCCGAAAAGTGAATGTCCGATAGGGTTGGGGCGATTAACGATGCCAATGGCTGAAAGACATAATAATGTTTTGCAGTCATTGTAATTAAAAAAAACAATGTTAAAAAAGTGTCAAAGCAGCGTTCAGACAAAGTAATAAATAATAAATATCTACTGAAGCACTGCTAAATACGCTTTACGTTAAAGGCTTGCCGAATTGCTGTGATCACGGTTTACCTTTACTTCTCTTCCCCTCTCTCTCTCTCTCTCTCTCTCTCTCTCTCTCTCTCAAACAAACACACGCAGATGTAGATACGCTCGTGCTGTCAATCTGCATAATGTACATCTATTACACATGGTCTGGCAATGCAATCAATGCATTATGTTAACGTAATGCTAACAACATAAAATGAAATGACAAAATTATTTACTGCTCATGCTCACTCACTTTGCTGTCGCCTACCGTGATATGTTTGCTTGGTCGCTAGGGGTGTAAGAAAATATCGATATTACGGTTTTACTGGAACACTGATATATAAACAAATAAATAAATGGCTCTACAAAATTGTTTTCGATTAAGGGACTGCTATCATCTACTCTACTGTATTTAGTTACACACACACGAGTAGTTCCACATTGTTTTGGCATGCCTATGTAAAAAAATATCAAAACAGAATAATCATAAGCAAATGAAAATGTCAGTTAAATATAGTTTGATTTCCAACAGACAGTTTCTTTTTAGCTAATACTTCTAAGCAAGTGGCTGTGACTCATTACAGGGATAGACTGAGAAGTGTGTTTCTGTGACTAAGCATTTTCTTCATAGGCTGAGGACGAATTTGTGTACTGGCCTAGCCGGGAGGAGGCCATGAACTGCGTAGCTTTTACCGTCACACTCATCAGCAAGGACCGACTCTGCCTGTCCAACGAAGAACAGATCATCATCCATGATTTCATCCTAGAAGCCACGCAGGTAGCCTTATATCCCAACATCTGTTGCTGCTTAGGTACCATGGAACACCCAGAACCTCAGTTAGCACTATGCCTATGCTGTTGTGTTTCACAACCCCCCCTCCTGTGTGTGTGTGTGTGGGGCAGGACGACTACGTTCTGGAGGTCAGACATTTCCAGTGCCCTAAATGGCCCAACCCAGACTCCCCACTAAGCAGCACCTTCGAGCTCATCAACGTCATCAAGAATGAGGCCATGACACGAGATGGCCCCACCATAGTGCATGATGAGTAAGTGTGTGCTTGTGTTAGCATGCTTGGCACGTCACGCTTGGTTTGTCCATAATGTCCTAATAGGTAGGGCGTGTGGGCTGTAATTTAATGAGCCGCTTCAGTGCGCTTTGACAGTGTACAAATATATGTACGTTCAGTTCAAGGAATGCAACACCAATCTTCAAGAAAAGAAAAATGACAATTATTTAATGTTCAATTTCGATAACGTCTAAAGTGTAGCTTCAGTTTTGCACGAGTGCTCTAATGGGTTTTCATTTGAGTTTTCTGTCAACGGTCGTGCCCTGTAGATTGGGGCCCATTTATGCTGTTCCACTCACATGAATGTGATAACTCCAGGCTTGGTTCTGTTTCTGTCAAATAAACCAGAATAATCATTTCCACACCAAACCTGTGGGAAGAATATAGTTCCTGACATTGGACCCCAGTTAAATATGTAGGCGCATAAATATTGCACATGATTCTTTCAGTGTGGGCGCGAGCAGATGGCACAGTATACGTAACCTAGGTAACCAGATTGACTTGCCTCGAAACGATATACTTTAAATGAGTTGACCCAAAGAGGCTGTACTGTATAGATAATTGTATAACATGAACTGCAAACAGCAAATACGTTTATCACTAGACAAAACAACTAAGTCTTTTAAGGTCATGGATTGGGGGCTGGTGGCCAAGCAACATTGTTGCATAGTGGAAAGGATGCCTACTTTCAGGCAACTAGTTTTTGAATTACTTAACTTTCCAAAGTGCAGTGCACTGCTTTTGAAGTTGTCACAGAATGTTCTGTAAACTAAGTAAAACTGCTGTGCCAAGATTAGATTCAGGTAACCAATAAAATGTGCAGTCAACCTATTCAGGTGCACTTTCCATTACTTTTCATTTCGTCTTTATACATTGCATGTGACATCATTGACACTTGTCCCTGTAACAGATGGGGGTCTTTACCAGACCTTTATGTCCACATTATTTCACCACACTTATCATACACCATTATTAAGTTGACAAGAATAAGATAATGTGGGCTGACAAACATTTCTTGGTAAAAGTCACTGAACTCTCTTCCTTGCACATAATGTGCCTCATGTTGTGTTCTAAGGCTGCTAGAATTATGAAAAAAAAATCATGATTATTTTGGTCAATATTTAAATAACCATTATTTAATATGATCACTCATTGACTTTAGAAAGATGTTGCATTTACTGCACCTAAAAACTGAAACAAATCAACAGTGAAAGCACCTTCAACTGTGAAATGACTTAATACTTTTCACAATCTTGAACTTTCACCATACAAGGGATGAAAGTGAGCGTGCACTTGCTATTCAGAACACATGACAAAATAAGAGTTTACTTGCAAAACGTAATGTGCAAAAAAATAACTTTCTCTCGATTATATTGTTCCTTTAAATGTTAGGAGCCGACATTGAAATCACAATTATGTATTTTTAATTTTTACACCCAACCAAGGAATGATTAAATGTTATACAGTATGTACAGTATGTTTTTGTGTATATAGGCTACCTGTATATTTCAAATTGTCTGTGATTATTACCTTTTATTTACCTATTATTTTTACCTTATTACTATTATTGGTTATTTGGGAGATTACGGAATGTTTTTATCACACACATACTATAGGTCTGTATAGGATACATTGTCTGCACAACATTAACTGTTATTGTACATAGTGCAATTCCCGAATGGTGATCCATGACCTACAAATGGCTCTGGGATATGGGGATGGGTTCTGGGGGTTTGTGAAATAAAATATAAAGACTTAAAATGTGATGAAATATTTTCATTATTTTTAATTAAGTATTCAGTAATCATATTTGAAACATTGTTAATTTTTTACATGTTTGAAAGTGTTAAGGGTATTTATTTATTAAAGGCAGGGTTAGTAATTCTCGTGAACACTTGCTAACTTTGACTTAAAATGCCGCCTCACACATAGAAACACATTGTGAAGCAAAGCGTAGTCCTATGTCTTTGTTGATGTGAGCGTGTTCACCACTTTGTTTGTGTTCCTATTTACGAAGCCATCCAAGTATCATTATTTTTTCAACACGCACAGAGAACGGTAAGATAGCGAAATGCTAGGAGATATTTGTTGAATTTGACAAAAAGTATATTATCTTACATTTACCCTTTCAAAAGCTAAATATACCTGTAATGCTTTGTAACATGATGCTATTGTGTTGGGTGCATAGCTAGCATGACATGCTACTTAATGTGGGGATTGTTGCTCAGCTGAATGTTCTAGAAGGAGCTGTAGTGAGCGTTGTTGTGTGTGTGATACAGGTACGGTGCTGTGTCGGCCGGGATGCTGTGTGCTCTCACTACACTCTCCCAGCAGCTGGAGCATGAGGAGGCTGTTGACGTCTACCAAGTTGCTAAGATGATCAATCTTATGAGGCCAGGTGTCTTCACTGATATAGTGAGTATGATTATTAATGACTTCTTCTACAGTAGTACAAATGCCTGACCCCACACCCCAAATTAAAACAAAAGGTGTGCAGTAAGTCATGCTAGCTGTTGGAATAGTTTACACTTTCATGTAACTTTTATTAACCAGGTGTGACACACTGAGATTAATAAATCATCTATTTTTCAAGAGGGACTTGGCCATGAATAATAGCACATGAACAGAACAGAACATAAAAACATAAAACATATTACCACTGTTTCCAATTGTTGTAGATTAAGAACACAAGCAACGCATCTCAGTATCGGTCACTGGTTATATTTATGACTTAAACTCATTAAGAGTCACAGGATAATCTTTACTTGTATACAAATAAATATACAGTACAGTATACTCGAATACTACATTGAACACATTTAACTAATAAAACATGGAGGAGGCAGACATCTAAATACTGTTTGGCCCTGTGTAACTAAACTCTGCTGAGCACAATAGTAAGGAGGCTTTGAGACAATGTGAGGTTCTATGAGGGGAGAGTAGAGCGAAATGAAACCATGTCCACATGGTAAACGGCATCACGTTAATAAGAATAATTCTCCTGCTGTATTGAGTTGTCCTGGCTGAAGCAATGCCGGCCTGATGCCCTCCATATTGTGTGTGTGTGTGTGTGCACAGGAGAACTACCAGTACCTGTACAAGGCCATGCTGAGTGCACTTGGCTCCAGAGAAGGCGGGCTAAGCCTCACCTACACAGACACTAATGGGTCGGCGGTGGTTGTGGATGAGTCGGACCAAGCCGAGAGCATGGAGTCGCTCGTCTGAGGACACTCCTGTCAGGCACTTACTTTGTAAAGAAACACAAAAACATCCAAGAAACTGGGAAACTTTTGAGGCCTTTTCTGCCAGACTCTTGGTTAAATGAATAACCTTCTAACTTTTTTACATTGATTAAAAGGTTTTTTGATATTTATTTTTTGTCATTTATGTCTTAAATGTTATCCTGCTGAGCGTTTGCACCTATTCTTTAAGTTGACATGAGGAAACATGCAGCTCTGTCCAGTTTTTGCACTATACTGTCAGTGTTACTGCCTAACTTCAGTGAGAAGAATACATCCACAGTGAAGCCCTGGCTCACCACAACACTTTAGACCTTGGACTGCACTGACGGAACCCCTAATAAACACTCAGACAACTATAGCTTATCCACTCCAAGTAACACGCATGTATTATATTCCTTTGTCATCTGGTCATACTAATAGGTTTTCAGGCTACCCACCCAATGGGTGAAACTGCATTTGTCATAATTACTTGCATTACTGTCATTGCCATTTACTGTCCAACTATCTCGCTGCTGTCTTGTAAAATGTACCCATGGTTTCATATGTTATAGTGCTGTTTTTACATCTAATGTGAACCTGTTGCTTTTTACAAGGATTTATATTGTTTTGTAATATATATTGTATCCTAATAGTCAACAAATGTTTTTGAGTACATATCCCGTATTGTCCATTGGCCTTGCATTATTTGTATCTACATATATAATATATATTTTGGAGATGCTAAAGCTTGTGATAAAGCCTTTAAGGCTTACATTTGATGTATTTTTTTACAGCTTGGTCCAATGCAACATTGATTTGTGCCTCATACCTTCTAAGTTCTTTCTTTATTCACTTAATACATGTCAGAGGTAAAATGCTTTATTTGTAACCAAAGACGTGGTTCCAAATCATAATACACACAAGGCTTGCTTTGGAAACAGATTTGTTACATTTTACAGCATAGTTCATCCAGTTTTTATGTTTTTGTTTTTTTAAAGTTTTTTCAAATATCAAAACATGTAACCTTCAAACTATATGGGCTACTAGTACCGTCTGTCTATAAACACTATTTTTCTCTTAAAATGTAACCCCTTATGAACAATTAATTATTTTCCGTTCATTGCTCTATATTGTCTAAAGTGTATACTATACTGTATATGGCTTAAAACCACTTCTCTATCAGAAGAGTTAGCTCAATCAAAGTAACTTCTCCAACATTTGGAGACAAGTCCAGATTTCTAATTGTTGAGCTGAATCAGAACATGTTCTTTACGGCAACTATTTTTGATTTTGTTTTTACTAACCTCAGTGATAACGCTTAATTTCTAAGCCATGCTCACATTTTATGCAAGTACAAACCATGTAAAATCCTCTCCAATCACATTTTTTTTTTTTTGGTCCAAGAAGTTTATATTTTCATACAAAAAAAATTGGTTTCCAAAATGCAAAAAATTATTTACAACTCCCACCTTTAGTCAAAAATATCCACAATCTGTTTTTCTTATATCCATGCTGGTTCATTTCTACAGTGCGAAATAAAAGAGCCAGTATGTATACATTTTAATCTCTTTCAGCCAGGTTGTCTGTTTTGTAACTTAAAAAAATACTAAAATTGCTTTGTCCATATAATATTCATATGATAGTATCATAGCTTTGTATTACTATGATACTGTGATATACCCTATTATAGTGTAATAGTGTTATTTAATATGTAAATTGTACTGCTATACCTAAAATAAAATGGGTTTTGTTGTACCGCATCCGATTACATAAACCAGTTAAGTATATAACCATTGCATGGTGGTACAGTATACAATGATCCTTGTGATATTGGTGCCCTCTACAGTCAGCTATGAGTACTATGTATACTAAGTGGACACAAGAAGACATGTACAGTAATTTTATTTAGAAGCCACAGCTCTTGCATATTACAACTGTTGGCTTTCATAAGGCAAAAGCAAGAATGAATCCACCAGCTAATTCACACAAAACGGAAAGCATTTTGAGTGGGAACCCACAGGCATGCAGCAATGGCTCAGAATGCAATGTACAGCTTTATATATACAAAACAGCGAGACCCAAAAAAATGCCAGACATCTCATTCTACACAAACACAGAACAAAGACAGACCAACTTTGTTTTTTCATGAAATAAAAAATAAAATAGATTAATTTCTCTGTAAAAGTGCAACTCAATTCAAATAGAACCTGTTCAAGGCCTCTTTAATGTTAAAACAAAAATAGAATCTCCAGAGTTATCAAAATGGAGTTATGAGAATATTGCATCTCTAGAATATCCACTCATTGAAGTTCAAGATTCCTGCTGAACCATTGGTTAATGTGAGGTGGGATCACATAGCATTGACACATGATAAAAACGCAAATCTAGAACTTATTGTCGATGTTAACTGAGCAGACAAGAACGTGTTTTATTTCTCCTCGCAATAAAAGTAAACTTAAATACAGAGGTATATTTTCAGTTCGAAGCAGTTGGCATTCACTTAAAAACAAAAGACAAACAAAAGGGCCCATACACTCATCACGACAATGTACCATTAATGAATGTAGAATACGACAAAGAAGCGCCATATAGGTTTGCATTAGACAAGGACACACCTATTAATCTCACTCAACATCGTCAAACAAATGGTACTCTATATTGCTTAGTAACATAGAAATGAATTTAGAAATGAATGAATCAAAGATAGGTGCTATCTTCATGATACAGCTAAACTGTCATGGTTATTTTTTCCCCAACATTTGTATATTCTCATTATAAGTACTATTTTTATAGTTAATAGTTCCTTCGAAGGCATTTCGAGCTGACAAAAAAGTCCTAGGTTGGCTATCTGAGTAACAGAGTTGGTACATGCATGGGTTACCAGGCTAAAGTCAAACGTGTGATGGGGGGGTGAGCAGGGTGTCAGTGCTGGCTCTAGTCATCTTCATCATCCTCTTCGTCGCTGTCCTTCATGGAGATGCCCTGCATGCCCCCCTCCCTCACGGACGCGGTGGCCTCTTCCAGCGTCAGTCTGTTACGTACCGTATCATACATTTTACTGTTGAGGGTGGAGTCTAGCACCCCCTGCAGGCGGAAGTCCCGGTACTTCTTCTACAGGGAGGAATAAGTCTCATTAGCCATCATTTTCACAAACTTTTTGCAATAACCAATATAGCCATGTATTGTTCTGAGGCTCACTAAAAGATCACAAAACTTACAAATGTGCCTGGATGATCTCATTTAAAAGGTTCACTAAGTGATATTTATTTTCCAAAAATGTTTTCCTTAATATCAAGAATATTGAATTACGTGTTTCAAACCATACACTCACGTGAGCTGGTGGTTGATATTTTGTTAGGTACAGAATTAGCAGTTCTATTTAAAAGTGAGAAAAACACCTCTCCCATCAATGCCATAGGGTGCTCTCTCAGAAGCTCTGCCCCACACATTGGACCCGCATTGCGAAGGCTAGGATATTGTTGTGTGGTGCGGTCTGCACCACTTTGTGTTCCCATTTACAGAGCAGGGCTGTGTAGGAACACCAGATATTGTTTGCAGCACACACACACAGAACGGACATCTATTAGATTGTAAGGAGAGATTTGCTGAATTTGACAAAAAAAATGTATTATTATCTTATATTCGCTGACTACACCTTTAAGGTTAGCGTGGCTCAGCTGTAGCTACAATACGTCTATCAACATCTTATAGGACTTTTAGACTCCTCCATTATAAGTGCAAAGCCAGCCCTTATATTTTAATAACCATAAATCAAACCTTCCAGCATATATGAGAACAGAATGGTGGCTTTGATCTGTGACCTCATAATTATTCCCTGATGTGTAGACAGTACACATGAGTACATAAGAGCAGATGTACTGTATCATTACCAAAGTATAAAAAATATTATGGTCATGCATAAATTCAAAACAAATGTGTTCAGTTATCTGGACTGAATTGTAATTACAATTGTCTTTCAAAATCCTGAGCTCAACCAATGATCTGTAGAGCGAGCTAGAGAACTTTCGTATTGTTTTAAAATATTACCTTGGCAATCCTGATAAGGATTTTGAGCTGGTAGACATGAAGCTGTTGATCCATGCGTTCTGTTAGCCATGTCCCCAGTAGGTTCATGGTGGCAGTGTACCATTGCTGCAACACACACAAACAAAGCGCTCTCCAGCAAAACACACTCTCATGCATACGCAAGACAAACACATACTAAACCTATCCAAGACCTACAAACAGCTGACAAACTGACAGGTACTGTACAAGACAGACACATCAGACAAAACACTAACACTCTAGAACCTATTGCAGGTTGGCATGGAGGCACAATCCCCAACACAAGATCCAGCCTGCGGTGGTATATTTTGTTTTGCTCAGTATATAATAAAATGTTAATTTCTTGAATATACTTGATTTCAATAATTATTTAAACCAGAATACAGTGCTACTTTGTTGTGTAAAAAATAGAAATGCATTCATTGCATCTATCAAACTTTTCAAAAAAGGTCACTCAAGAGAGGAGGCACAAAAAAAGAATGTCTTTTGTCTCCACCTAGTGTTGTATAGTGATCTAACATGTTGATAATACAAACGCTACCTCATACAGTAGTACCTTAAAAGACACCCCACCCACATCCACAAACACACACATAAACACACATAAACATCAACCGCACCACCACACACAAACTGCATGTATCACTGCGGGATATAGGAGAGGCATTTAAAACATGATCTCATTGTGTGCATGGATATTCATCCTTATATATATATCTACATCTAATGGGATACAGCATATTCAAATATAAATATTTAATATTCTCATCATAAACTGAAACATGACTCTTATCCAAGGAAAAGTATTAAGCTAAATTAAGCAGAAACACGAAGATACTGGAAAAAAGAAAAAGATCATTTGATATCTGAAGAAAAGAAGAAATAGATGTGACTACCGTTAAAATGCGTGATCATTCACTGAAGTGTAGTTGGGAGTTCACCAGCAAAAGTAAAAACATGACAGTGAGTAAATGGTTCGCAGGCAGGGAGCAGCGGTGCTATTTTCTTATACCTTGTTACAACTTTGTATGTGGGAATGTTTTGATACAGATTGATCCAGACTCAAAGTTATAAGAGAACAGCACGTGCCAGTGATAGAAACAGCGGTCCTCCCTCCAATACTCAAAAAATATATCAACTTTAAACAAGTGAGTGAGTAGGCAGGAAGCCAAATTATTTTCTTTTCTTAAAATGTGTTGGTCCAAATTGAAGACTAGAAGTTCCGTCTTTGTTTCACAGATTGACGCTATGTGAATGTTTGGAAGGATGTTAGATGGAGGCTGTAAATGCAAGATGCCTGTCCACTTCACAGTCGAGTTGAGCATGCAGTGCTCATGCAGACCTGGAAGGTAGGTGGGTGGCAGAGTGGGTGCCAAGGTGCCAAGCGCCAAGGTCATTACTAAAGTATTGTGTATGTAGATGTGAGCAGAACTCTGAGGGTCATGCTAGAAGATGTACACAGGAAGATTATTTGACTCTAAAAATCATGCCAATCAACATAATGTGATAAAACAACACAACGCTTTGAGATAAGTGCCACTTTTTCCAATAGAGGACACAGCAGGGATGGTGTTAATCGGGGAAAGTAAAAGAATAAAAGAAAGTTTCAAATGAACCAGAAAAGACAGAGAAACAGCAGAGCCTATGCAACATTGAGGATTTGTTTGCAGATTTGTGCAAATCAATGGATGTAAAGAAGGGGAAGACATCAAAGCATAACATTTAATTAAATTAAATTAAAATATTGCTCTTACAGCATTTAAAAACACACTTACAGCCGGCTAAATGCTTAAGAACAGTTTGACATAGTTAAGGATTTAATAATGATATAAAACTACCACGAGGGATTGTCCACACAGGGTAACTGATGACACATACAGCCAATGCAGACCTCAAAGACTGAAGCAAACACACTTAAAGTGATATTTAACTTTTAAGTCTTTTTCTCTCTCACCTCAATAGAATTCTACACACACAACATTCAAGCTAGCCATAGTTCATGAACAAATCCCATCATTTATTTTGTCCTGCTACATCAAAAAGCTTTCATTATTTCTCAAAAACGTGTACTATTTATACTATTATTTCTCACAAGCACATACCTATGACACTACAATGTTAAAGAAATGTCAAAGCATTTCCTGGTAACCTGTGTGCAGTTTATCTTTGCTCTTGGGCAGTGTCATATACTGTATGTTGAGATACAATAGAAGCCACAACAAATTAAAACAACTAGAACTAAATGGAATACTGTATTTTAACCAGAACGTTATGTGTACTGTTTCATATTGAGGTATAGAAAATAGAGTGTTATGGGTTCAATATCACTTTAACACCAATCAAACTTCTCATCTCCAACACATGACATGATATCAGAGCACACACTTCTCAAATCCTCAGCCAAAATACATGGAGGTGAACCTAAAGCGCACTCTTTTACCCCTTTCACACACTGGACACAACAATGCAGCGGCACAACACAGTGTATCTCTGAAACAAAGCCGCCACACACCGGCTGTACAGTTGCTTTGTAAACAGCATGGCCCACCACATCACAGCACTCGGTGGAATTCAACTCACACATGGAGGACACATTACTTCCAATGTATCACCTGAGGATTATGTGTTAGGAAGACAGTGCTCTCTTAACCCTGCTACAGGCATTGGCAAGAAAAGGTCCAAAAGAGGGCTGAATGTTGCTTCGCCAGAAGAAACACATCCTCAATGTACGGGGTTACACCTACAGTATACTGTATTAGGACGTTAGAGATGACGGCACACTAAGCCCCATAACCAAAGAATAATGCTCTCAGGTGGGGGAGGGCTGAGTATCAAAGCCACACTACATCACCGTGTGTCTAGCATCTGGCAGTAAGCCAAAAACCAAGGTGGTGACATTGCTCTGTAGTACATTATTTGTACTGCATGCATAGCGTGCGCAGGATTGTGTTGAGGTCAGAGAGCACCGCTTCATATAATCCTTTGTTTTGCTTTTATGAACTCTTTGTTTGGGAAGAATCACGTTTTCATACACAAAGGTCCAAAAGCACTGTATCAATGCACGCCAATACAAGGAGTAGCAGCTACCATCCATGGAGAGGACACAGAGACAAAGAAAAGAGGAAAAAAGAGGTAGAGAGAGCAAGAGTGGCCTCTTGTGGCGGGCCGCGATACATTCCCTGCTCTCCAAATGGGACTTATCACTCTCTGCCCTGTTGTTTTGCCACATTGTGCAAGGCCCCCTCCCATTGTGGCAAGGTCTGGACGGCATTTTACTTACATCAAATAATCTTTCTATATACACCTCCTCATTGACCTTATCACGGAGCATGTCCTGGGAGTGGCGCACGAAGGTCACATAGCCGTCCGCCACATCCATCCCGGGCTTCTGCGGACACACACACACACAGCAGGGTCAGGCCTATTAATAGAACATGAATTGATTGTTTGCCACATCGCTGGACACACAGAGGAGAGCCACATTCAACACATACTGTAGACAGCAAACAATAGCATGGTATGTCTTAGGGTAAGGGGTGCACAATATATCGATTCAGTATTGTTATCGCAATATCACGTTGTGCAATATCATATCGAAAATGTTGCAATATTCAGTTTATTTTGTGGAGAGATGCGTC
>JAODLL010026478.1:0-24280 GCA_026546735.1 Forbesichthys agassizii | reverse complement strand
CCCCCGTCATAAAAGTGAATGGCCTATGCCCCAGGCGATCTTATGTGATGAGGTACCCCTGCTTATCACTTAATGGTAAAGTTTGGTCTCATGTACAAAGGAAAGGATCATGTTTTGTGGGTCACACTATTTGCCCATGTTTAATACAATGAAGGTTACTGCAATAGCTGGAATAGGATCAAGACAATTAACGTGGTACATTTGTAATCATGTTACCTCACTTAAGGCCACTACAGACAAGGTTGCTGCTTTAAAGGATGATGAGTTTTCATTATGTGTTGTACGGTGTGGTACGTATAAAGATGGAGCTGTCACCAGGAGCCCTGCACACACAGGCTGAATCACCCCTAAAGACTAGAATGGTAAATATTCAAAAGCTTACATTTGCCTTCAGTGATCAGCTACACAACATGGAAACATTACTTAATCTAGTCCATTTTTCCTAACCAATCAGATTTAGTATAAAAAGAAAAGTTTAACATATTTTAAAATTGTACAGTACATAGTTGCATTAAAGACAGGTTCAACATTTTTTAATTAGACACCATTTTAGCAATTTCATAGGAATAGGCATTATTAAAAGATGAGATAAGTTAAAACAAACTAGCCCTAACCCTAGCCCTAGTTAATTAGAAAATCTAATATAGTATTTCTCAAGATGCTTTAAAATGTGCTAATAGGAAATAATGTAATTATGAAAACATGTTAAGGATGCCACCAGGAAAATGTACTGTATAGTCTAAAAAATCAAATCAGTAATTTATGTAAAATACAGATTAATGTTTATATTAAGCAAGCAGGGACCAGCTTGACAGACTGAACATTGACTTCAAGCATTTCACCAGGCCACAAAGGCTTACCAACATGGAGCTGTGGTGAAATACTAGAGAACACAATGCTCAATTGTGAAGTATTTAGAGCTCTTTGCTTGTTCTTTGAAATATTTCACAACTTTTTTTTAACACAATACAAACAATCTGTCAAAATGTACATTAACGCAAGCCTAGAACTACAATGAATATTGTGATTGATGTGTTTGATTTATACAGGGACCCACACCTCTTTCCACAGTGAACCGGTCATTGTATACGTTGAAGTGGACACTTTAAATAGATTCATTTACATTTGTTAACTCAAAATGACCCTTACGGGTATTAAAGGCAGGGTTAGTCATTCTTGCTAACTTCAAGCTCAAATCAAAACAGTATCGCTCCACGGTACTCCGCAGCTCCACCTCACTCATAGAAATGCATTGTGACGCAAAGCGTAGCTCTTAATATGAGCGGTGTTCGCCACTTTGTTTACGTTACTATTTACGGAGCCAGGGCTGTGTACATTATAAATAAATATAGATTATTTTTTCAGCATAGAACGGTAAAATAGCGAAAGGGCTGATTTTTCCATTAAAGGACCCATTCCATGAAACCAAGTATTTCTAGCTGTTTTTGGCATGAGCAATGTCGATGTGACACGGACAAGTGCCTTTCAACATGGACTGTTAGCTCCCTGGTCTGTATTTGCTGTAAAAGGAACACAGGTGGAGAAACAGGCGAATGAGGGAACAGTGTGTATGTTACGTAGATTACTACTTGTTTGGTAACGCTCCTATGAGAATATGGCCACCTACGTAGAATTCAGCTAAATTTACAAGCCAAGGAACTGATGTTGATCGCCAGTACACAAACCGTAAGTACACGTTTAATGTTCAACATTTGCAGGTGACCAAATCTGTAAATCTAGTTTTTGATACAGCAATTGTTAGGCCACCGTAGCATAGAGGCACTTGCAGGTGTGATACCAAAATTGTATTCCCTGCCGGACACGGATTGCCGGTTTTGGTACCGCAAGTAATAATGCTTTTACCTGGTTTAGTGATCATTCATATCATGCAAAACATTTAACTTTATGTCTGTGATAATAACAAAGATAGAATATGTCTGTTTAACTTTAACATTTCTTGTTTAACTTAATATCACTTTGTGTTGTTGCTAGCAGTTAGCTAGCGGTTGGCTGCGGTTGACTGCGGTTTCGTGCTATGTAACACTTTATTCATTTATTAATACATGCTTATGGGTACATAGCTGTTTGGCGGGCAAGAATGGCTGCGATGTTGTGCAATGGTATAATTTAACCTTCATTCATGTAATAATGTGCTTAGTAGATACATAGCTGGTTATCAAAACGTACCACCCCCGTTCCTTCACAGCTAATGCAATTCATAAACACAGCCAGTAATGTACCCAACTGCAGAATACAATATATTTTCTCATTGATCCCAGCTTCAGCTTCTTTCAGGTTTCCAAATATCGACCAAGATATGTTGCCTATAACCTTTACGTTGAGATGGTAATGTGTACAGTGAGTCATGAATTGCTTTTTCAGCAGTCTACAGCATCTCTATATATTCAGCTGGATCTGGTTTGTTAGCCACTACTGATACGATATGTATGCTAAACAGTGCCAACTCTCCATCCCTAGCAATACTGTAACAGTGACAGCCTCATGTTTAGTCTGTTTGGACATTTGTTGAGAAACCTAGACCTTACTACCATTCCAACACAATGAACGCATGTCTATATATTTATGTATAAATCTCTTTTTTGTGAATTAGTTGCACAGCAGGTGATTGTAGATAGATTTTTGAGATACTGTAAGTAGTTGAAGAAATAATCAATGTGGCTTTCCTGGCTTTTGGATAAAATAAGGATAAAACGCATAGGCCTATAGTATGTCATACTTATCACTATGTTCACCCAAGAACATAGAAAGCCAGATTATAAATCATCTAAACCATACAAAAAAGAGAGAAATAGAGAGAAGCAAAGTGCGCATCTGTGTTTATTGTCTCCACCAAGTACCCACGAGGCACCATTTGCAGCTGAAACACACACACACACACACAAACACATCTAACAATGTTAGATGCAGTTTGGTTGTCCCTAATAATAATCGATTTTGCATTGTTAAAGACAATTGGACCTAAACCAATATTGTTAATTGATTGATGTATAGATATGGGAAAAATACTTAAATAGACATGATAAAAACAATACAGGAATCCCTAGAAATAGACAAAAATAAAGAAATTCTAGAGTAGGTGACAAGTACCATGAACTAAAATGAAAACAGTATTATTTGCAAATAGGTTTTTCACAACTTACAGTTACTATTTCTAAATCCACAAAGAATGCACTACATTTTTCTCAACATTTCCATATGAATACAGAATAGTTTGTTGTAAACCGCTGACACTCTTCCACAAGCAGAACAAGAAAAAACAAAATCTACAGGATGCTCAGTGTGGATGGTCATGGAAGTATGAAGCATCTACCAGTGAGTGAAGCAGCCATAATGAGTCTGGTGAAAGCAAGTCATTTTGTTATAGGTATACTGGTCTGAGGAATGTGCATTAGCTGCGAGTGGGGACAGCAGCTGTTTAAAATGTATGTCTCATGCGCAGAGTTCTTTTAGGAGAACTGCCTCCATATATTTTAGGAAATCATTGTTGTGGGCTCTTATTCAAACCATCACAATATGATTAACACTTATGCAATGCCCAAATCTTCATGTCATAATCATATGAAAATAAATCAAGACATTTATGAATTTGATTAAATGATCAAGAAGAGCCTGTGCCACAGGCAATATAAAGCCACAGTGAGGACATTTAGTCATGCATTTTGTAATGTCTGGTTTTGAATCAGATAAACCACAGTACTGTAATCTTGATAAGTGAGTCACAGACAAAAACCTACAGTACTCACTAGTTTCATTAATCAATTTTGCAAACCTTGAGAATCCCAACATGCCCTTGGATTTGCTGGGAACTTTGTCTCATAAATCACTTTTGCCAGACATACTGTGGTCCAAAAATTTAACTAATGATGAATAGTTAATTAATTAATACATGTTGTTATATAATAATCTAAGGAACTGATCTTTTTTTTAGTTAATCAACCTCTGTTCAAAATTACAGCCACAAAAGTGCAATACAGGATAACATGTCTCAAATTATATTTGCTTGACTTTAACACTTGATATATTGTCAGGATGGTTTATATCAGGTGTCTTATCAGGTTTCTCTGTGTGCTAGAACACAATGGTACATTATAAGGTGGAATAAGATTAGTGCTGATTAGTATATTACAATAAATAAATATGACACATTGTAACAAAGGCAAACAATTTCATACTGTAATTACATATTCTTGAAATTAATTTAAATACACACCAAACACTTCATCTTGAGCATGCTGTTCTTGCCAAAGTAACTAGGTTAGTTGACTTGCAACAAATGCCGGTTGAAGAATGGGATGACATCCAACAGCAGTGTGTTACCAGGCTGGTTCATCCACACTCTACTGATTCTCTATTTGGTAAATAGATTGTAAAATTGCCAATATGTGTTGTTTCTTCAGACTTCAGTCATCTAATCCACCAAACAACACCAAACAAAAGTCAACAGCAAAGAAAAGCTGTTTGGCATTGTCAGAGATATTTTTCTTGGGCGCAACCTACATACTCTACTCTACTACTCATCCCACAAATAATTGTTTTATACAAACGTGGCACAATTTAAAAGGGAAATAACCAGGCTTTCCAATGATATAAGACACATTGCCCAGAAGTATTGTTACAACAAAGGAACAATATATAAAACACAAATTTCCTTACTTTTTGTGTTATGTTTAATTAGTACTGACTTTATATTTACTATTGAGCCCCATCTTATTATTATTTAATGTTACATATAAAATTATTATAAAAATGATTACTGTATAACTATTATTATTGGAAATAGTAGTAGTGTTGCAAACTAGTGTTGCAAACTAGAAATCTCAAAACTACCTTCTGCTTCATGCCCAGCTTAGGAACATATGGTAAAATGATACTTTAAGAACAGATGGGTAGAATGTGTAGTGGACTAAAAAGGTATAATGTTGTATAATCTCATCTCTCTAGCACAAGAAATATTAAATTAGAGGAAACCAGAGGAGTTGATTACCCAGCTGTCGAATGAGGGAAAGAGTACAAATAAATGCAATTATTTGTACTTTTTCAACTCCTAGTACAATAACAATGTTTAATATAAAATCATTAGTTTCTTTTGCAGATAAATTGGTTTCTGACATTCTAAGACATCTTGTCCTTCCTTGAAAGCTTTGTTTCACTTCACTCTTATCAATGCCTTTGTGAATAAGACAAAACATATTGCTGCTTCATTTAAATGTTGTGGCTATAACAGGCTGACTCAGTACTGTATCATGTATGTTTGGGTTTGTTGATATTCCCTCTCATTGCCTCCATTATAGGCCTACATTTATATTGTGTTTGCTGAAATCACAGATTGACAGTCACTGGGGTCTTCTATTAATAATTATGACCTCGTGGAGAAGAAATAATGTTGATTATCTCCTAATAAGGGCACAGTTCTTGTAGTCAACATATTGGATGCAGGAGAAATGGGCCAAAGTAAAGACCTGAGGCCAGATGACTGGGTCAGAGCATCTCTGGACTGGCAGAGCTGGTCAGGTCACCTGGGCAGAAGTACCTACCCATAAACTCTAGTTCCAGTGATCCTGTGGCAAGTCAGAGAAACGTGTACTGATAGTTAAGGGATGTGTGTGTCACAACAATGCTGTAGTTACAGGGCTGCATAGCAGCAGACTGGTCAATGTGTTCACACTGACCTCTGTCCACTGTAGAAAGTGTATGGCATGGAAACACACATGTTAAGAGTAATATAAGAAGTCCTGTGTTCCTTTGTCAGTGGATCATGGATGGCCATGTCCATTATTTACCTGAGGGGAGTGAAGACATGACGGTGGAAGGAGCAAGATGTTCTGGGCATCTGTACTGCTGGGAAACACTGACATTACATTCACATGGACATCAATATGACACATGCAACCTAAACATCACTGCAGACCAGGTGGCCAAGGCCTCTTTCAGCAGTAATAGTTGGTGTTGCCCTGGTCTCTAAAAGTCACCAAGAGCATCAGTCAAACAATGTGTAATGTGTTTATATATATATATATATATATATATATATATATATATATATATAAATGCAGTCCATTTACTCCATAAAGTACTTTATATGTCAATATGTACACTGCACCTTTTTGAGTGGCCTTTTACTGTGGCCATCCTAACACACCTGTGAAATACTCATGCTGTCTGATCTGCATCTTCATGTGCCACACCTGTGAGGTGGATGGATTATCTTGGCAAAGGATAAGTGCTCACTAACACCTTTTGTGTACATAGAGAAAGTATTACCGTAGATATTTGAGTTCAGCTCATGATGAATGGGGGCAAAAACAAATGTGTTGCGTTTAGAAATATGTTCAGTGTATATACAACTACAGAACTATAAGGCCACCAACATCACTTTTCTGAAACCTTCTGCAAATTGACTGCAACGTTAAGCTCTTACGTTGTTATACATGAATAAGTATCATCTGGCTATCGGCACAGCTGGCTCTCAGATTCCAGTCCTGTTCTGCTTCACTTGCCACCATATGTTGCACATTTCACTTGCGCTGGCTAATTGTAGCTTCAATCATAGTTATTATGGTATAATAGCGAGTTTTAATCTGTAGATGTAAAGGGATAATGCCTCATGGCCAGTCCAATTTTCTTGGTAATGAAATTGCAAGTCAATGTAAATCACAGGGATAAAAATGTAAAACCAAACCCTTCAATATCTTGCGGCTGATAATGGAGGGTCTTCCCTTAAAATACAATGTCTTAAATTGTCAGCATTTACTTATGTTTCAACAATGTGTTCAAAAAGACATGATGTATAATTTCTGTTTTGGGCAATTTTAGTTGCATCTGTGTGGTTGTACTGTGTAGTGTCAGATACTTAACATATTTAACCAAACAGCATTTTAGGAGTAATAAAGAAATCCATAGTAATTCCAAAGAGTTCACATGCTCACCTTTGTAAATAAAAGGGATTCAATTAGTAATGCTGTTATTTATGTTGTCCTCTACCAAGCAGTGACAACAGCTAACAGCAGTTGCTTCTCCTCATACTGTGTGTATAACCAGCAATGTACTGTAATGGGGAGACAGCCTTTGTAGATGATGTTTATTATAATAAAAAGGGCTAGTGATGCAAAACTGGGTTATCACTAACCATGTGGACACTTCTAGTTGATATTGTAGGAAGGCCGAAAGAGATATCAAATAGTTCCTAGAGTAGCATCCCTAGTGGTGGTTACAATTATTTTGTGTTTGGAAAAAGCCAGAACTGATCTCTGATCATCTGTTCGGTCAATGCACATTTTGCATAAATTATTTAACAATTTGCATGAACAAACATTTTTAGAGAACAGTTGTTTAATGAAAATGTGTATTACCGGTATGCCTTCCCTGAAACGGTTTTTGATGTTGCACAAATAAACCCAGTGGGCTCAGTGATATGAGAATTACGATTTCAATGTTTATTGTATGATTAACATTCCTTAAACAGTGATTTGAACAGTAATATAACCACAATGGGCTTTCTTCTGCATATCTTGCATGGGAAGCGCAAAACGTTGCATATCAAACCCAGCCAATGACAACCCCAAAACTGGAATTCAAACACTGTGTGGTCAGAATCATGTATGGTGCGCTCCAAATTCATATTCACTAGTTGAGTCTCACAGAATAAATGGAAAAACATCTAGCATGTGAAATAAAACCGGGGTGGGGAGGGGTGGGAGAGTGGAGCAATAACGCCACAGTGCACAGTTCAAACGCAGAAAAAATAAACATAATCCACCATAACCACCAACATTAACCACAAGTTGAACAGAAATGTTTTGTGAATCGACTTAAACACACACACACACACACACACACACACACACACGCACGCACACAACAAAAGTCCTTTGGTCATGTGTTAAATAACAAAACAAAACTACAACTGGCACCAGTGTCGTTTCCCTCCTAACATAGCTTTTATTTGACCAGGTTCTTGAGGCTCTAAGGCTGCGGAAGAGGCGTCAAGGCAATATGGTTGTGGGGCACCTGGCCCTCCATGCTGCCGCATGCTGGGAGTACGTACACACTAAGGAGGGGGAAGGGTGGGGGCAGGCCTGTCCTCAAAGAGCGGGCGAGGGGCCGTCGGGCTCAGGCTCGTTGCTGTGGCCGTGGCTGAAGTGGCTCCCGCTGGGGGCCACGCTGGGCAGGATGTCCAGCTCGTCCACCTGGGGGCCCGGGTGCAGCGCCACCAGCTGGTCCTGGGGGATGTCGGCCGCCGCCGCCGCCAGGTTGGTGGTGGACTTGGACTTGACGCACTGGAAGTCCACGTGACGGCTCTTCCCCTCCTCCTTCTCCCAGGACATGCGGATGAAGGGCCGCTGCACGTAGTTGTAGATGACCTCCGGGCGACCTCCGGGACGCTTCTTCACCTTCTCCTTGTATGTGGGGTAGCCTGGCCAGGGCACAGACACACACACATGGGGCAGTGCAGACGGCTGCATACACAGCGGCGTGTGTGTGTGCGCTGCAGCGGCGTGGTCACTTACCTTCAATTCCGAGCCTTATTTTCTTCAGGCCCCGCTCTTTCAACACAGACTTGGCCACATCTCGGTTCTCAATATACTTGAAGAACCTGTACAGCTTGGTGCTGTATATGACTGTGAGAAGAGGAACAAATCAAACATTTGCTGCTCGCTCGCGCCCTCCTGTGGTCAGTAGGCATAACTGCACAACGTCGTCTCCTGTGTGCTTACTTACTCTGAGAGTACTCCTCTCCCATCTGGGGCGGGTACTCCTCGTCCCAGTCGACCACGTCGTCGTCCGTCAGCACCACTATGTGGCACTCTCTCTCGCCGTTCTGGGCGCTGGCCACCATCAGGGGCAGCACCATCTCCTCCAGGTAAAACTCAAACTGCCGCCGCGCGCCGTCGTTAGACAGCTCGTGCATCAGCGCACCTGGAAGCACAAAGAGAAATATGTCAGTTAGGGCTGGGAGAGGGGGAGGGGGGGGGGGGGGGGGTAAACACAAACCTCCTCACCTCCTTACCCCTGCCATTGAAAAGATGTGCTTATTGCCATGCATGCAGAAGGAGTGGGGTTACAAGTGCATGATCCACGTCTTGATAGCAAACAAACACTTGATGACAGTCTTACTAAGGTCTCTGCACTTGATGGTGCTGTAGTCAAACGATATGCACAGATAGTCACAAGCCTCCCGCAACTCAGGGATGGAGATCCCATCAGGGCAACGGATTATCCCCGACTTGTAGTAGTCCTGTAAATAAGACAGAAACCATAAAGGACAGCCACCTCAGAGACTGTATACAGGCCCCTACTACACTAACAAGACATGACTCTTTCTACTGTAATGCATGTATAATTAAACATCACAGTGCATGACAGCTCAATAGCACTGACCAGAATGGCTCGGAACACCGTGCAGCTGATGCCCTCGGCAACCTCAAACTCCCCTTTGTCGTTGGGCCGCGTGAAGTTATGCTCCCGCCCAGACCCAAACATCCTGGAAGATAAAATTCAGGTAAACGCTCGCCCTTCCTTCATGGCTACATGGTGTGAATGAGGGCTGGTACCGGGGTCCGTCTTACCTGCCCAGCATGGTGTTGGGCTGGGCTGTGAAGATGGCCGGGTCTACCACGAAGCGCGTGTTGTCCACTATAAGCGTGACCCTCTCTGAGCTCCTGACGCCTCTGCTCCCCGCGGCCGCGCTACCGGCCGCCTCCTTGGCGTTCTCGTAGATGAACACCATGTCGCCCACACCCGTGGACTTGAAGGCGCCCTCGGTGCTGGACAGACTGCTGTTGCGGCTGCTGGCCACGCCGCTGGAGCTGCTGGAGCTGCTAGGAGAGACCCTCTGAGGTCGGGGGCTGCTAGGACGAGACGACGCCCCTCCGTCCCTCTCACGGTCTGGCAGACACACGCGGACAAACAGTCAGGGAGGGAAATCTTTCCTCCACTAGACAGACTGTGTTTCCACTGGCACTTTGCCAGTGTCACACCGGTGATTTATGCTAATGTTGGCTCTAGACTGTCCTGTTTTCACTATTGAGTGGTACCAAGGAAGGAAGGGGGATGAGGGGCTTAAGTGGGGAGGCAGGAGTCATTGTGTATTATCAACGCCTAATACACAAACAATTTCACAAACACAAAGTTTGGTGTAACTAAACATGTTTGCCGAAAGGAAATGTTTTCATATGCCTTAAGCTAGAACTGCACCGCAGCGATATTCCCTCGTGCGTGTGGGAGCTGGTTGACTCTTTGGTGTAGCCGCTGGACTGAACGTTTCTATCAACCGAAACCTGATACTCTATCAACTTTTTCTAGCGATTCAATTTTTGAATCGGCAGCGAGAGGTGAAGGAAATCGCTAGCGTTTCCACCAATCAGAATCTAGGTAAAGGCTTTTCAGGCTTTTTTGCAGAGTAATATCAATATAAAAAACATAATAACAGTGAGACCTATTTTTCTCAGCAGCCCAAAAACTTTGTTTACTGCTGCAAAAAAATTGTTTACTGCTTGCATTTCAACATGACACCCCCAAATCACAGCAAATGGATAGATATGCGTCGTGTTGCTCGCCTGTCTATGTTTCCTATGACTACTTCGTCTTCTCTTCATTTAATTTCAAATGAACAAAAGGCATAGAAAGGCCTACATTTGCACTAGGCTACTAGATTTAGGTGTCAGTGCTGTGGTTCGCATTTGCTCTTGTCGCTATGTGTTTTCCATGAGTGGAATATTGGTCAAGTGTTTTCCATGGTGTGTGGGAGGAAACCCTGCGATTCGTGTGTCATTGTCAGTGTGATCGCCGTGCTACTCACCCACATTGTGCTGGCGGGTGGGTGAGGTGACATTGCGGATGCAAGGGGTGAGCTGGCCCTCCCTCTCGTGCGAGGAGTCGCGGGAGCGGTCACTGGACCGGCGGCGGTCTCTTGAGCGGTCGCAGCCCCCGCTGGCTCCATGAAGGCTCATCTTCCCCTGGTCTGCCTCCCCCCGAGACGCACGGGCCTGAGAAGTGTTACTGCCGCTGCTGCTAGAGGCACAGCAGGGTCAGCAGTGACTAGCAGCAGAGCATCCTCAACACTGTGCATTCAATGACAGCAAGGGGGAAAGAGAGGGAGGTGGTGGGGTGGGGGGGGGTACATCCTGGGACAACATGATGCAATTCACTGTCTCAATACAGGCTATAATTACCATACGCAGGCAGAGGCCATATTGATTTCAACCAGCAATGCTAACAGCTCATGCTTCTAAAACAGTAGCATTGTAAAGCCTGTTCTGGTGCAGGATAGTGGACACCTTCCGTTTAATTATAGTGCACGTATCTAATCTTGCAACTATATAAAAGTAAACTATGCATGCCATCAAACAAAAACAAATTGCTAATCTATTCTTCATTGGCACTTTTGGAAAGTGAAGCCTGATCAGTATCAGCGGCATTACAAGTGAGCATTTCTCAACGTCTAAATAACACTAAGCAACTGCCAACTGGAATATTATAAATCACATCCCCATGATGTTTCATGGAAATATCCTTTATTATTTGAGTTAGTATGCTAAACATCAAGTGCTAACCATCCTCCATATATATGGTCACCACAGTGACATATAGTAGACTAAAGCATTACGTTTCCTTTACTTAATATAATGTGTTGATATTATTATTACAATTAACTTGTTCTAAAATTAAGCAAGAGAATGCGTTAACAACTGAATTGCATTGTCCCCACATGCCACTTCTACATGTGTTGAGGAATTGTAATGAAATTGACTCTCCAGCAATGTAATATACAACCGTATGGGAAACTCCTCAACTGCCCTGCGCCAGGCTAAATCCCTCCACAGCTCACTGTTTATGTGCAGGAGGGGCACATGCTTCAGAACATTTTGTAACACTGGCTTCATCAATAAAAAGGGGAATTTTAGACACACACTTAAGAGTGTACTTTCAACACACATCACCATTAAATCGAACCAGGAAAACACAAAATTGAAATTTAAAATGTGTAACTATAAAATACAAAGCATTTGCAGTACAATTAGGCAATAATAGTTCGTTTTAAGGAACATTTTAACAACTGCACATTTTTAGACCTTATGAAAATGAATATCAGAAAACTAACCTTGGATTTGAATATTCCAGTCATGAAAATCCTCAATAAAGAAAGAGGATCCTTTGTCGAATTCTGTAGATTTAAAGAATAAAGATATAGTTGATCAGGAGGAGGCTCACCTCGAATGCTTGCAGAGTTTGCGTGGTCGGCTGGTTGTTTTTCGATCCCAGTTGTCAGTGTCACTGGAGTTGCTATCATATGAATGTAAACTGGCTGCCATCACCCGAATAGAACCAGTCTGGATTTTTCACTGTTCATAATCTACGGGTGAAATAAATGTAATCCTTATAATTTATATAGGTTACAGATAACAGCTGCCCAAAGAGGTTAAGCATGCATAATGTCCTACTGGTGTTAGATATTATGTTTGCTGCCCTATTATGTTTGCTGCCCTTAAGATATTACCTAAAGTATATTACTATGAATCAATATTCAAGAAACACAAATAACCCGCTGATATTGTTCTGAATTAACCACATTGTCCAAACGATCATTGTTTTTTGTAACATACGGTATATGTACTGTACAAGGCTAATATGTTAGCTATGTTGCTAGATTTATGTTCAAATGAAAATAATCAAACTATGTACGTCTTCTTTAAATATTAGGTGCTAATCTAGGTACTAACACAATATATCACGTTGATCAATTACATTTGTATCACAAAACTAAAACGATCTAGATGTTGATTAACTAGAATTGACACAACAGTAGCCTAGTGTACGGTAAGCTATCTACTGCTACGTTAACAGTAAAACTTTACTGCTGGTAGTACGGCACGGTATGTTGACAAGCTACACATTGCCTACACTCATTGCCTTACAAAACATTAGGCTTACTCACCAAGCAAGACAATCTCCAAATACGATTATTAAAATAATATGAATATAATACTACATACATTCTTTGTTTCTACTGTAGTCAATTCATTTATCTACTCCATTGCTGGATGCTTTTTCCTAATAAGGAAATTGATTCATATTGGTGATTCTCGCGATAACACTGACTTCCGGATGAACTTTGCCTGGGTTACTTTTCCCATCCTTAGTATAATTTAATATTTATAATAGAGTAGAATAGAATAGAATAGAATAGAACACCATAATTACATCGTATCACAAGATAGCCTTCTTATTTTATCTACATCTTCTATTTATTTTAAACTGTAACAATGTTCCCTTAGCCTAAAAGTCGAACAAGATAGTTATTTTCACTTAAATTGCATTCACTACAGTTAGTATATTTACATATGTACATGTAAAAGAGAAAACGAAAATCTATTATATGCATTTTATCTGATATCAGCTATAACTAACTCAAATGTGTTTTACAGTTTTATCTTATTACATTAACAATGTAATTGGACAACACACACACGAACATAAAAGTGAGACAAATAACAAAATATAAATACAACTTTAACATGTGAACATACATTTAAAAATATATACAAATTAAGCAAAAACATGAACTTTTACATATATACAGTAGGAAAATGCCAATATATACCAGAAAAAACAACCTTGTATAAAAAAATATTGTAGAAACATTAATGTTAAAATAAGATTAATTGCATTTGCCCTTTGTACTTTTTAAATCTTGCAATATCATTAGAAAAAATATTTTTGTTCTTTTCAGATTTTCCATGTTGTGATTTGTCGCGTGTAGCCACAATTATGCCCTTTAACTTTTCCTGAAGCCAGTCCTGTCTCTCTCCGACTTGTTTGTGCTCCTGAACATTGTGCATAAGTTGGACTTCACTGATGGACCGCTTTCTGTAGGCCAAATAGAAAATGTAATATCACACATGTTGCAAATTCAAAGGAACGTTGTATAATATAATAAGTTACTCTTAAAATAATATATTCAGAAATGATTAAAGGAGTAAGCATTCACAATATGTTTTAACTGAGCAGTCAAATAAGTGAAACATACAAAGTAACAATAATTTACCTCAGTGGGGTTGCATGTATGTGTAAATTCACGAGGCAGAGTGTCAAGATAACCATCTCCAAGAATCTTATAGAAAACATATTGCTGACCTGCCACATAAAATCAGGTAAATAACTCTTCATTACCATAAGTGTTGAGACAGTGTATAACCAGTGTACACTTCTTAGCATAACCTTTAATCATACAATTGAATCTAGAGTGCTATCAACAGGTGAGGATGTTACTTACAATTTTTTTGGGTCCTGACACAATTCTCCAATAGGAGTTGTTTTCTTGTAGGATTCAAGTTAATCTTTTTGATCTTTTTAGGGCATGTGTGCAAGCCGCTCTGCTTTTTATACAGTATAGCCCTCCCCATGGTCATCAATGAGCCGTCTTCATTATTGATGGTGATGTCACATATCCAATGCTTCGATGGGGTCAGACATGTGCATGACGACACCTCTAGCGACACTCACTGCTAATTCAGCTTTCAACACCTCCAGATGGTCACAGTGTGCTTGTTCTTATGCATTATATTGCCACCTTTAGATACTGGAATTCACATGCAATGTTTTTACTTTGTAGACTGCACTCCATGACATATGTCCATGCAAATATTTTTCTGTTTGACCAATGATCACATTTTTGGTAGTATTCGCAAACAAATAACTTATAATATATAGGTATTCAGAAGGTTGTTCATGTTTTTCTGCAAGCCCAAGAAATAGCCATCCAATGAATAACCGATATACTGTGCCAAGTATTAGCTGTTTTAACCTGCATCAAATGTTATGTCAATGGAACAAAATAAAGATGTTGCAAGTCCAATCGTCACACAAGAGGAAAACCATCAGGAGATTTGTTGTGCAAAACCCTTGCTACTGTCTAGCAATGCCCTCATTTTCAATCAAATTCATTGGTTTATACTATCACTTGTGTCAGTTCAATTGATATTTGCCAAACAGATCATAACATCCGAATGGTATTTGAATAGCAAAACAAGTCCCTGCTGTATAGAACAACTGTGGTTCTTTGGTTTACCACAAAAATATCTTTACATAGGATAGGCCTACATTTCACTGCATTGTTGTACGTGTAGAATGAGCATGAGACCAATACATCTCTGACTCATGAATCTACATATGAAAAACATGCAATAATGCATACTCTTAGCTGCACTGCAAAGAGGTATATACGTGCTTTGTATGATGTATGGGGCAGAGAATAACCTTGTCATAGTGCCACAAGATGCATTAGGTAACCATGAAAGGTATTTTCTAAATATGGCACAGGAATGGCTGTGCCATGACTGAAGAAAATGGTTCCCAAGAAGGATCTCCATCGGCTGTTACAAAGTCTCTGGCTGGCATTAAAAACTATTTGTTTACACTGTCTACTAATGCATTTTTTTGTACACATGTGAATGTTTATTAATATAATTTGTACAGTTTATTTTATACTAATACTTATACAGTATATTAAATGATAAGAAGTCACACAATACATTTGCATATGTGCATGCATAAAGCAAAGCTCCAAAAATAACATGCAGTATTATTATAAGAGGTCCAAGCTTTCACACAATAAAGTATCAGCTAGCTGCGTGTCAAGCATTCTAGCTCCAGAGAGTTCTAGCTTTTGAATGCCGAATTCTTTTCATTGCTGAGTTCCTGTCATTGTGCATGCAAGCTGTATTTCACAGCGCCTGCGGTTTCAGCTGGACAAGATGGGCCTGCATATGTGTAGTGCACTCCACAAGCTGTTCTCATTGCCTCATGCGGTCACAATGCAAGCCATCTTAATAATGGCATGCTGCTTGTGTGCAAGGGAACATGATAGTGACTGATGTCGAGAAGTGTTTGTAAATCATTCACTCGTGTCACCCTCACGTTACAATGTAAGCAATGCCCAAAATATGTCTTTGAACTAGAAGGGTTTCTTATTATTCTAATTTCATTATGTCCAGGAAATAATGGTTAACATCACTGTGTCATGAATGTTTGGGTTTGCTTTCTGGTTCAATGTATCTGAATAAATAATAACAGATAATAATATAAAAGTGTAAAGTTGTATTCATGTATTAGTATTCTGTATTTGTGTTGACCATACCTTTTGTGACCAGCAGGGGTCCTATTAATTATTCCAAATGTACACTTAACGTTTTGCACAATAATACAGCATAGGCCTGAATGGACATACGTGCATTGCATTGTTTTTTTTGACAGCTAAATTGTGTTGTGATATGTTTCTGAAAATTAGATAACCCCAAGATATCATAAACTGCTGCCTAGGCCTAGTTCGTGCAAACAAACGCACATACTGGACAATGGGTATAAAATATATTTGTTTAAGAGCAGAGTAATTGCTCTTGGATGATGAAACAATGAATCATTTATGTGCGTGTGCATTCATCAAAAATAGGCTGTGACTGCCTTGTTGTAATATGAATTGGCAATCATCTCCAGCAATGCAGATACCCGTACCAACATCAATCTATCACATAGGCTACTTCTGCTCTGCCCATCTGACTACCCAGCACAGGTGGTAGTGGTGTCATGTTAGTAGTGTGCTTACAGTGTTGCATAGTGCACATGAGTCACTGAAGTCTATGGTGAAAAAAAGTACACACGCACACACACACTAATGTAAAATGTTGATACTACTATGATATATGCCTGTAGTATATGCTATTGCATAAGTTTCATGAACTCTGACAGTGTCCCCTCTTGTAGCTCTATTAGAGGTTTTCTTAACAGCACTGTGGCTTTGCCTTGGAGTCTGTCTCTTCCCCTATGGGTTACTAGGAAGGACGTGAACACAGTTAGTCACTTTTGCTGCCTCCCCACGCCATGCAGTTCAATGGAGTAAGATACCTAAGTGTGCTTCATGATATTATCCTTGTGTTCCCTGTCTGGGATGGCCACGTGTCCACAGTGTCCACTTCCAAATGTCTTGATGTGTTGAATTATGTGACTTAAATAAAAACAAACAAAAACAATGCTTGAATGCTTTTGCCTAGTCACAACTTCGAACATCTGGTTCAGAATAACATAATAATCTACAAAGAAAGGGGGACTGGGATGTGGACCAAACTGTGAGCAAAGGGTCTTAACTTTGATAGTGAGTTATTTTGCGTAATTTATATTAATAATGGTAATACTTAAAAGGTGAAAAAAGGCCTTCTGCTATATTTAGGATACTTTAAACTAACAACAATCAACAATGGTGAACATGCCTAGATCATTAGTCAACAAGTCATGTAATTAATATCTCCCCATTTAAAAAAAAAAAAAAAAAGCTGTAAACTTCTCTCTATCAGATAAATACCCCTACACATAAACACAGGAACAGGGTGTGTATCCACTGGGACCCCTGGAACTCTGATTGGTATCAGAGTTCTGACTGGTATCTCAGTGAAAATTCACCTGACCTAGCAGCACTCTTGGGCAGGTATCGAGTGCTGTAAGTCCCGGTGGTACCTCCAGAGCTCGAAAAGTGGTAGAGGTGATATAGGTCCATATAAAACTGTGGGGGATGTATCTCCACCACCTGCGCCCCAACTGTGCGACGGTGTACCGAGCAGCAAATCACCAGACCCGTTCAAATTAAATATCAGCAGTGTCATTCTATCAGCCTCGATTGGAACTTCTTACCATTGGTTACAATTGTATCGGAGATCCATTTCTTTTCCTGATATACCTGGATGGTGAATGTAGACAACCTGAATTATGTCTACCTGAAATCTTTCTATCTGAATATGCAAACCATTATATGCCATTTACTTTTGCTGATTGGCACAATTATAAGAGCCCAAATTAAATTAATTTGAAACAGTACAGGTGTATACTGTAGTAGCTCTTTGATTAAATTGATATTGATTATATGTATTAATATTTTTAAAAAGATAGCGAAATAGATTTTTAGTATTCCATCCCCTGTAAAACTAGTATATTTAGTTTATTTATTTATTTATTTATTTGATTAATTTCCTTAGATTATCATTTTGTCATACAGTATTTTTCATTTGCACACAACAGTTCTTATTATGACCACAAGAGGTCACTACAAGCCTATTTTCCGCTGGAGGCTGGCTCTAGTTCATTGCCATTCTCTAATTGTTGATGCATATTTTTACATTTGTTTAAGTAATATTCCGGCATTTGCTTTGATGTTATTCTCTGTGCTTTTACCACACTTTCATTATTATATGTGATAGTCAGTGTGATATAGGCTTACTGAAAAATATTTATTCATATATTTCTTATCATTTGCAAAGTTGCATGCTCAATACATGTAAAATCACAATTACCAATGTTGTACTTTTTATCATTGAAGGACTGATGAATTGGTATATGCTTTGCTGACATCATCACATCAGCATTTGCTTAACTTCACAATGAGAAGTTTTAATCAGCCAAGGTAACGCAAATACCACGGGTGTACAGCCCTCTTGAAGGCGTACTGTGGCTGTGTAAAATTATCATAAAATGTATCTGAGCAGAATTAACATTTTGTTTTCAGTTGCCAAGAATTCTCTTTGTAGAAAGGAACTCAACACAATCCTCACTACCATTGTGACTGAGTGCACAATGGGGCACTGCACACACTACACTACCATATTTGAAATTGCTCCTGAGTTACAAAACAACAACATACACAAACTATACCAAAAACAATAAAAAATGTTTAGCATATGCTATACAGAGTTCAAACATTAGTACATACTGTATTATACTGACAAACATGAAACCCACACATCTTAGCATATCCACATCATATATAATAGTAGCATTTAAGGCAAGTTTTGCCTGTAAAGTCAAACAGAGCTGCAACTTTTACTCACTAGTACTTAACATTTACTTTTGCTGTTTGGCACAATTATAAGAGCCCAAATTAAATTAATTTGAAACCGTACAGGTGTATACTGTAGTAGCTCTTTGATTAAATTGATATTGATTATATATATTAATACTTTTAAAAGAATAGCTATATAGATTTTTAGTCCTACCATGCACATATTTTCATGAGTTACTTCCTATATGGAATGCTATAGACTTTTTTATTGAGTTCTATTCTATTCTATTCTATTCTATTCTATTCTATTCTATTCTATATTATATAAATTAGACCTGTGTATGTAATTATTTAAATGGGAAAATTGTGCCAGTGCATATTTAATCAAGAAAAAGGCTGCAATAATAAAAGCCTGCAAAGACCAAAGAGATGTCTGACCAAAAGCGTCTTAAAGACTTGTTTTAAATAATGTTACTATATTTTTGTTTACTCATGATGGTGCGTAGAAAAATGTGTTGGAGCAAAATGTCTGAGCTTCTTCCAAACTCACCAGGCCATCCTGTGTGTTATATGAAAGTTTCTTTCTTTGAATAAATCATTAAGCATGATGACAACAGGCTCTCGTGTGAGTTTGCAATTCATTTTCACTTATCATATGTGTCAATTATTCATTTCAGTGAACAGCAATGCATTCTGCATGTAGGATGTACTGCCAGCATTGTGAGCAGCAGAAGACATTACAAGTACTGTAGCTACTGTAGCTATATCAGTAGTCTTCTTCTATTATGTGAATTGCATAATGACTATCTAGAAATTTAAATACATCCTTTGGAACAACTGCATTTACATGTTTGTACCATGCCACTGAAAACCATACTTACAAAAGGGATTTAGTTTGGCTTGATGATAATGGCAACAGTCAAGCATGTTTGACCAAGAGCTCATCCATAAGGAGTAATTATCACATTTTGTAAATCCCTGAAACACAAAATAAATGGTTGTAAATAGGTTCATGCATGGGAGGAAATGCCGATGGTAATAGATAGAAATATGCCTGTCAATTTTGAATTGTCTATATTTAGGGTTTTGTTCAGTATTGTATTATCCAGTGGGAAGCAGGTGGTGTTTCTGTGCTTTAGGGAATGGCAGTTATGGGTGGATGAAGTATCTTTATTCCAGCTGTAAACCAAAAATGCACACATGCACACACATGCGCACACACAGAAAATACAAGCTCCCAAGGTTAATGGCCTGGCTTAGTAGCTTTAAATCTGTTCCCACAAGAGAGAATATAAAATATGTATATGGCATGAAGTATGTGTGGCTGGCTATATTGCTGTTTGAAGCCCTTTATCCAACCACTGTAAATATGCATGACCAATTCAACTGTCCATTTCCTATACTGGACAACAGTAGTGTGGACTATCACACTCACTGGAAGGTGTTGTTCTACTGATAATTCTACTTTCTGTGCTTTTAACTTTAAGGAGGGACATTTTTTTATATCTATTTTATTTTGTTGTCTAAACATATTCCTATAGCTACAGTACAGTGGGTCAATATGCAAATGTGTTAGTTTAAAAACTGGCGTTAACTAATACGTGAGTTAGTTAATCAATATGACATTACTGATACAGCAGCAGACCAGCATCTGTTACCAGCAGTTTCCATCAGAGGCACAAACACGGTCATGCTAGTGTCTGTCTGGCATAGAATCAATGGACACATACAGTAGGTTAAGTGGATACGCATGTCTCTTGAGATTTGACTTTTGTCTCTCAGAATATGCTGCAGTGTCGTCAGAAACAATCTGTTTGATAGCAAAGGTGGAATTCTGTAACAAGGCTTAGCGGTGTACCTTTGATGTCTGTTTGATCCAGTGTCCCTCACGGGGTGACACTATTTATTATCTAATTTTCCAGTTTATTTTGTGAAATGTGGGTGTCATCTGGGATTGTTGTGCTCAGTGGCACCACAACTGAATTCAGAGTTTATTTCAGGTAGGGACTTTCAGAAAGTTCTTGTCTGTCAAGATATGCAGAAAAACAAAGATTTGGCTAAAATCAGAAGCTGTCTACTGACTAGGTTGCTGCACATTCTGTTGTGTACTATTTTCTGCGTTTGAGTTGAGAATGAAAATAATTCTTTCTCTGTTTATTTGGAGATACAAATGATCGTAGATCAATAGTGAATATCTAGTGTCTTTCAGTATTCAGTATTTCATCAAAATACTACAACCATGCTAGACAACTCAATCAATATTGGTGCTACAACAAATGATGTTGAACCAGCTAGAAACCTAAACTGTATAATAGGGAAGGGAATGAATATTTGGTTTAAAGATGCCTTTCTAATTATATTTTGTTACACAATTGGTTGTTTATATCAAGTATTTTTTATGTTTTTAAAGAACAACATAAAAATTATGTACAAAATGCGGTTTGCTCAGGTTCATAGTAATAGTATATTTAGTAGTCATTTTACATCACACAATTGTTCACCATTCTTGTAAAATTGGATCTTTACTATGATTGTATAATGTTAATAAAATGTAAGCAATACTTTGTAATTGAAATCTGTAATCTGTAATTTGTAATCCAGGAACAACATTTTCAATGAAAAGAATGGAAGGAAAATAATATATAACAAATCCCAGTATACCTTGCTATATGTGACTGAAACATTGTGTTTAATCACCTAAAAATGCATTTAGATGTTACAGACATATTGTATATGAGTCATGACATATGAATTTTGCCAGTGTAACATTATAAGTTATATTTTACATAATGTTGGTACATTCAGTGATTCTAAACAGATGCTGAATTCTAAACAGAAAAACTTTTTAGTTGTTCAGTTTGTGTAAGAATTTGCTTGCATTACATTAGCCCAGAAGCTACAATGGAATTGTAAAATTCTAATCATCTTACACATCTGCTCCCATGTACTTCAGGGGAAAGTTGCTCTCCAGTAGGACAGTCAGTTGTGCATAAGAAATGTCTTGATACTAAATTAATTGTTTTGGTACCTGAGGGCATTCAGATCTATGCTTAAGCACCATTTTGGTCATGGCTGATCAAGTCAACTAGTGTGTCAGTCTGAACGGTCAGTTGATATCAGGCGCAAGAGTTTATTTGGAAGAGGGTGTTGTCTGGTACAAGATTGGCATGCTAAAGAATGGCACAGGACAGAGATCTATACTGAGTCAATGCAATAAACTGCATACAGCTGAATACTAAATGTGTTAAGCAGCAAATAACAAAAATAATATGAAATAAACTGTACACTCTGTAAATCTACTTGAACAACCATTGATTACAAATCTTTATTTTATATGGTCACATTTTAAAAAACAAGTGCAATTGCTAAAAACATCTTAATTCTGAAAATGCATGAATATTACAGCTAGCAGGCAGCCTATTTTGAGCACTGAGCCTCTTGTTGCCAGGCATTGGGTGTGAGGTGTGAAAACATTTCAATCAGGATTTTTCTTATTTTAGCGGCAGGTGAATGACCTGCTGGAATACAAGAAAATAATATTATAAACACATGACAGCTGCATAGCTGTTTTCAGTGTGAGCATTAGCGTAATAATTCTTCGTGGTGCATCCAGGTGACTGTGGACTGTGAATGTATTGGTGCTGTTCAGCCAGAAAGCCTACGGAGCTCAGCCTAAGAGAACCATACTTCCCTAAATGCCATGCCATTAAAAGTTATCTAGAAAATACAAAACAGCAATACAAAACATACACTCACACAAAATAAATTAATGTCTGAACTCAATATCTGAAACAATAAGACATCATCAAAAGTCCAGATTTTTAGATGATTTCAGATCAACCGAAAATCAGGCGAAGACCAAGAATTGTGAGTTACCATAGCTTTTTAAAATGACTATTCAAATAACATTAGTATATCTTTCTTTAATGTGTCTTTTGAGGTACTTTCACAATTGAAGATCAGGTTCCTGAAGATCTCTTATCTTTGTCTTTCATGAGTACAGAGGACATTCATGTTTTTCTTAAATGCGTCTGAGCTGGAAATGCAACAGTATAATGTCCCTTGGGCATAAATCAATGAAAGTGTTTTTTCCAAAGGTAAAGCTTTATGCATTATTATATTTATCTCCAAGGTTACACATTTGATTAGAGAAATGTGTATACCAGACAGAAAAATAAATATTTGATGCTAACTGTCATCACCATACAGTAGTTTGTCACCAAATTATGTCAAATCAAGTCAATTTTATTTATATAGCCCTTAATCACATTGCAGTCTTAAAGAGCTGTACAGCCAACATTTTCTCATGGAAACAAACAACACCCCTTAACCTGATCCTCCTGATGTGAAAACCCCTTGTGGGTAACAGTCTTTCTTACAGTCGTTCTTATTAAAAAAGAAGCTAATTATAATTTTAAAAAAAGTTTTATCATATGTGCATGTAATGTTTCATGACACTGGCAATTAGAAAGTTTGAGTTTGCAGAAACTGCAGAAAATGTTATAAATTAGTTATGTTTGCAAGTAAACATCTCTATTTGGGTTGAAGACACCTAAATAAAATGAGGCTAACATGAGTTTAGTGGGCATATAAACAAAGTTACGGACATTAATCTCATAAGCATCAGCCTGTCCCTATGGAAATTATAAATTTCACAGATCAGGCAATAACGCATATGACAAGTGTTAAGTGGCTTGCAAATCCCCTTCTTTGCTATTTTTAATAAGCTATTAGACTATTCTGATCTTTCATAATAGCTAATGAGAAAAGGTTTTACACGTGTACTATTGTCAAATATTTTTCGTCTCCCTCAAAATGACATTTTACTGAAATGGTTCAAGTTACTTACTAAATTAAATTCCTTTGGATAACAGTTTCATGAAAGAAAACAAATTACTCTAAATATTTATTGAGGATATGAGGATCCTTAATAGATGAACAATATAACTTAATTTTTATAGATGTACTGTATGCCAGAAAGTGTGGCATCTCAATATATAAATATAATCCAATTTTTACCCTGTGTACGAAATGAGTATTACACATTTCTGTAACCTGTGCAAAGTGAATTTATTGCAATTTGATTAATAAAAACTTTTACTTTTGACCCTGAATATGCACTAATGATTAATTGTATACATTTGTATATCCTATTGTAAGAACCAAAAAAGACAACTTAAAACAATATATAAATTAAATATTTTACAGGTCAGTCTCTTAAACAACAAAAGAGTAGCCTGCAATAGTTTTATAGATTGAGGGTAAAACATTTAAATGAACACAGTTAGTTAAGGCTGTAACTATTTTAAATTCAACCAATATGAGCAGTGAGCTTTGAATTACTTACCCATTAAACCCACTGCCTTTAACCCTTGGAGACCCACAGTTGCAAATTTGCAACATTTACTTGAAACTGTCTGTAGTACCTAATCCTGACAG
>JAODLL010026467.1:10696-24282 GCA_026546735.1 Forbesichthys agassizii | reverse complement strand
GTCAATTGTGACATTAACAGACGCCACAGAAGTCCCAGTTCAGAGTAACTGACGCTGTCAAACGCCACGTGAGTCCCCCACATGAGCAACAACAAAGCCATTGTTTAGATTGTTGTGTTTCAGCAGTACAGATGCACAAGGCGATAGTAGGACCTGCGTGGCTTTAGAACCTCTTCTGTATGTGCATAGCGCACTGTTCCAATTGAAGGATGTGTCCGTAATGGCTGTCAGCATATTGTATTTCAGAATTTCATGTCAGAATTAGACGGCATACATTTAAGGTAGAAAGATGTAATAAAAGTGACATTTAATAATTGCACTAAAAAGTGAAGATGACTTATTGTCACAAAAACGTATAAAACAGCGCTGTGCAGCGCTTCTTACTGTGAGGCCACAGTGCTATCCACTGGACAACCGTGTTGCCCAGGTAAATATGCAGCTAACTTCCCACACGTCACTGAGCATCTCTCGCCACGCCCATTAAATGCAGCAAATGTCTTTTAAAGTAAACGGGTCGTTCAGTGAAAAAGTTTGGGGCGGGGCTTGGGATCGGTCCTTTGGAGATTGAATAGTCCAGGCCCCCCTAGCACCCTCTCTCTCTCTCTCTCGCACCAGAATGAACGCATGCCAGTTGCCGCCATATCGGCTCAGCACCAGCAAATGTGACGGATATCGTCCGTCCCCCTCGGGGAATCTAACCCCGATCTCCCACGCAGAGAGCGGACGCTCCTACAAGGCAGGCCAAAAGCCCATGGGCCCTGGCCTGCATCGCCAGAGCGTCCTATGAGGTGTCGGAGAGTGAGGATTAGCACCGCACAGCTACCTGCTGGCCACCGTTACACTAAGGCAGTGGTTTACCTTTCTACTTACGTGGATAAACACATAGGCCAAAATCAGCAGCCACGTGCATCATCATCATCATCATCATCATCATCATTGTCCCTGCCCACGTGCTCCTGGACAGCCGGTGGGCAGCGTTGGCTCAGGGTTTTAAACGCATCCGCTCTAAAGTTGAAGGGAGAGGTGGGTTGGGGGAAGAAGGGATGGTGGTGGTGGACTAACAAGACATTACTCTGCCCCGGGGAGGGTGACGGGAAAGAGGGGGATGGGGAGGGGGGCTGGGATATAGGTAATCCCTCTCACGGCGCTAACACCTCTTGAGCTGCCTAGCGGGAGCAGACAGGGAGGACTAGACCGGCCTGATACACAAACGCCATAGGTGTGGGTTGTAAGACACACACACACACACACACACACGCACACAGTAAGTACACACAAAGATCAGTAGAGTGAGCTCTCACCTGACTCCATGGAGTATAAAATCACACACGCACACACACATGAGGCGTCCTTCTCCCAATCATTTCGTAGCCTCCCACAAATCACACATTACTGCAGGACAGACAAATAAGGGAGAGGTGTATTTGTTCAGATGTTGAGTTCAAATATCAACAATCTTTCTCCAAAATCGCCTGCTCCACCTTTAAGTAATCGATAAACTCCTACAAAACAAACAAACGCCACAGCTATCTTCACTGAGCACCATCGCTTATTTTGCATCTCCATGATTCTTGTAGCTCACGAATCGTAAAAAGGTGTGATGCGCCACGCACACAAGTAAACGTGGATCTGTACCTTAAACTGTGTTTTAATGAGCTGTAAACTAAATACTAATGCTGCACTGTAACATGACATATAAATGCTGGGATCACAACATTCCCATTTTTATACATATCGGTGTTCTATGGTCTGAAATTGACTCTACACTTCATATCTGTAAAAAATCGCCCTGGCTGGTTTGCAAATATACTGCTCTGCTGGTGCGAAATCAAATTAAAATGTTAATGTTAACGGAGCCCCCCTGCTTGACTAGGTTTTAGCATATTTTATATTTATTTTTAGCATAAATTGTGCAGTGGGTGGAGTCAGGCTCAGAGCTAGGGTGCAGTTACACTTGACAATTAAAAGAAGTTAATTTAGAGTAATTGTCGGTAACCATGGCTATAGCATTAGCAGACCTCTACAGACCAGTTGGCATCCACAAGCTTCTTACACAAAAACCTAAAGGGCACCACTTCTAATATTAGGGATTAGTGGGATTTATCAAGGATAAGTCAATAGCAAAACAAATAAATCAATATAAGCCCATGATGGGGCAAGTGTTTTTCTAAAGTTTAACTTTTTCTTTTAGAGTAAACACATGCTGGACAGTTGGGTTTATGTTTTACAATTGGCTCCAGTATGGCCTATATAACTAAATGAACTAAATACGTACTGTATATTTATACATTACTAATTTAACTGAGTGGGAGTATATATTTTTTAACAATAACATATAATGTCATCTCTCCAATCAATGCCAAATTAGATATTCATATTATCTAGCATTATGGCTAGATCTCTATATGGCATATAATTACAGCCTTGATTTGATAACATGTTATATTTCGATATTGATCATAAAAATTGCAATATTGATATTCATTTAGATATTTTCAAACATAAGTAAAAACACAAAGGTTATGTGAAAAAGCATCACAATATATTCATAATATTTCAAAACAACACATTTTCAACTGTCATTTTGGACTGGTACAACAACAATCCAAGATACCAAGTACTCATTCATTTTGTCCACTAATGTTTCCTCTTCCATCTGGTATGTCATCGGCTTCCTCAGCCACACATCTTACTGTTCTATCTAAATCAAACACAACTAAGCCTAACAGCCAACGGACGCATCTCTCCACTAAATAAACTGAATATTGCACTTCCTGCAACATTTTCAATATGATATTGCTCAATGTGATATTGCGATAATGATATAACATGTGCTAGGGATGATCAGAGACAGCTGGTTTACTAGAAGACACGACAAGCCATGTTGGTTTGTGGGCCACCAGCCTTTATCCTATACATCCTTGTAGTCACAAAGCATATGCTAGGTCATCTACAGGTGGTGTTCTGGCTTGTGGCCTCATATAAACCCTTCTATCTTCTTAAGACCTACAGTAAATGTATGACAGGGTGTATTTATTTTAATTTTAACTAACTAATAAATAGCATGCTTTGGGGCCTCTTGCTTTAACCCTTTCTCCCCAAAACATATAGATTTATTTTCATGTTTTCTCTATTAATTAAGCATTTTATTTGGGGAAATATTTGTCTCTTTGATATTGGTAATAGAAATTCGACAAATGTTTAAATGTTTTCTTATGTCTAAAATATTTTAAATCCTTTACATATGGATCTTGTGTATTATCAACATAATGTAGAATAAGTTGCGTTTAATTTAAAAAAAAGTTTTTACTTAGTTAAAAAGGAAATTGCATGCAGTAAATCACTATAAGTAAAAAATAAAAAAACATCTAATTGCAACAATTAGTCTCAGGAATGCATTCAAGTGTTCACGGAATTCCATTCATGAAAAGAAACAGCTCAATAGCGTACTGAGCTGTCTCTGTCCACAGTCAAGCAAAAACAATCACCTTTCACTGGGATGAATGTGGACCTTGTGAAGAGAGAATAGTCTTCCTCAGCATGACAACTGGTCAATTATAATGTCCACTTCTTACTTACCTCTTGACTTAAGAGGGCACGTTCCTGCTTATAATCACTGCCTTCGCCTACACAATATAAAGAGTAAAAATTAAAGCCCCAATAAGCGTTTTTTTCCCCTGAAAACAGTGGTTCTGTGGGACTGTATACTGACACCTACTGGCGCAGATGCAGCCAAATATAATGATGCAGCAGATGCGGGACCCGATAGTGTTCAATTAATTTTCAATGAGAAGCGGGTGGGCTAGGCGGGCTAGGCGGGCTAGGTGGGCTAGGCGGGCTAGGCGGGCTAGGTGGGCTAGGTGGGCTAGGTGGGCTAGGCGGGCTAGGTGGGCTAGGTGGGCTAGGTGGGCTAGGCGGGCTAGGTGGGCTAGGTGGGCTAGGCGGGCTAGGTGGGCTAGGCGGGCTAGGTGGGCTAGGCGGGCTAGGTGGGCTAGGTGGGCTAGGCGGGCTAGGCGGGCTAGGCGGGCTAGGCGGGCGGGTTGGGAGGCGGAATAGCGGGCGGGCGCATTCATCGAGAACACACCTGCCCGCCTATGATATTAAATATATTTAACGTTTGAGTTGGCGGCACGGCGAGACACACATTCGCCTTCTTTGATTTCTTTAGACATATGTTATGTTTTAATATAACAAGTTTTTACACAAGACAGAAAATGTGCAAAATACGCTGATAATAACAGTTGGTATTAAAACGATATATGAAAATGTATTCTTCACATATTTTGTCTTAATTTATTTAAAATAGGATATGTTTATTTAAAGACTGTTGATACATACTGTATACATTTTAGTTAATCTACTGGTTTGTTTACTGTTCTGTTCTCATGGTTACCTCAAAACGAGACCCATCGCTTCTGCGACTCCGGGCAGTAGATTTGCCTTTCACATGAGAGGCGGGCGGGAGGGTGCGGGACGGAGAGCGGGATGTCGCTTCCCGTGTGAAAAGCCCTTAAGACATTGGGCAACCGGATGCACCTTTAATATTTAGTATATTTTATGACTTGTTTTGTTACATAGAACCACCTGAGAAGTCATCCATGGAAACTTTGGGGAAAGAAATTGTGGTAAAAAAGTCAGGTGATTAGCTGAACCATCTGTCTATCACAGTAAATCATGGACTATGATGACACCTAATAAACCACACTCGTAGTTACAATGTTCCATACGGACGCTGATTGGTCCAAACCATTGGTGGTATGGCCACAAGTCTCGAATACTGACAAGATTGAATCTTTCGTTATCGTGATTTGATTAATTCAGCTGGCTTGCAATGTGAGGTAAACAGGCAGCAAGCCTGTTTGCTCTCCAACATAAAGAGTCCATAGTGACACAACCTGTCTGCACCATGCAACCAATCTTCAAAATCTGGCCAATCTCCCCACTCATCCAGGACAAGGTGTCCATCCAGCGCTGCTTTCACAAGCAGGTTATCTGTGCGGCTGCCACGGCTGGGTCTGAACAACCAGAGCCATCAGTAAATCACCATAGCAGGAATTAATGAGCATTATAGTATTAGGTGAGACTAAGCCCCACCTTAAATCTCTCTGGGATTCTGACCCCACCAACACCTGTTGTGTAGCACCTCAATGAAGGGGGGCGCTTTGGTGACAATAAGCTAGGCTAAACAAATGCGGTCATATAATTATTATGCAATATTTAGACCTGGCCCATCACTGTTCTTATTTGGTACTGAAAATGTAGCCTGCTGTATTAGCATATTGTAATCCTTATTTGGTACAGTTCTTGCCATCAACCCTATTGTTTAATTGTGTGCATAATTTTTTATGTAAAATGTAATACTATATACTGTGTTATGTAATTATTATAAAATTAGTTAAAATTAGCTTCTAAACTTAAAGACAGACCCCACTGGACCAATTCATCCACCCATAAACTAGTTGCTGCTTCCATTCATTCCATTCCCATCTCATCCAAATGTGTGCTATGTAACTATTGTTGTTTTTCCCCTGTGGATAAAACCCTGGACATTCCACCGCAGTCACACAACATATTTCCTCATAAAAACCTCTTTCCCAACAGAAAAATGTACTGTCGACTCACCCCATGTCAAAACCAAGAGCGTAGGCGTTTTGGGTACATTTCTGAACTCAAACTTCATTTCAGAGAATATACAGCCATTTGAGGACAACATATCAAAACTTTACGGTACTTTAATTATGATATCTCTTTTACAATGGGTAATGGTTACTAGTTAATAGACATTCATGAGAGAACCCAGGGGCCATTATTACCAGAAGAAGCAAGCAAACAAACAATCCTAAGCAAGTAATGATTCACTGGGCTATTTTCTAAAGGCTTAAATTAGAGCTTGCTGGCTACCAAGAGCTCCTGCTAAGCTTATCCCTCAAGCAGAAACAATGATAGCAAGTTGTGGCGGTTGTCTGTCTGGAACATGTATTATGTGTGTTACACATGCTTTAGCACTGACCCCAACCCTCTGGATACCGATACCTGAAAATACATTACCATTTCATTACATGGGACCTATCCATTCCCGTAATTACTGAGGTACTAAGGAGTTATTATAGGAGTCATTAATTCCTTCTCGGTAGGTTAGATGATGTTATGTCACTGAAATGTAACTCTTTTACTGATGGAGTGGACATTTTTGCATCTAAGTAGTTTTATATATCTATATATGTTTATATTTTTGGAAAAAATACTATGTTGAGTGTTTCTTGAATTAATCTTTCTTAAAATTACATTCACGTGTTTTAGTGGTGATTCTTCACTAAAGCTGTGGCTTTCAAACTTTCTGAGCCAAATATCTCACCTAAAACTATTTAGATATAGACTCACAACCATGAACATAAACGAATGAAGAAATTAAATGTATTTAACAAATATTTAATAATAATAAATAACTAAGAAATGTAAAGATTCAACAATTTGACACCTGGCGATCCAACCCTTATGTGATCATCTCACAGCCCTTTTTTGCGGTCCCGGGCCCACACTTCGAAAACAACTGGGTTTAGCTTTCTCAACCAGAAATCCTCAATGGGCAATATTTGTTTCCCTGGTGATAAGTTGCATCCACTTCAAATCACCTGTATCTACTGTGTGTTTGTGTGTGTTGACTCAAGAGGTCTTCCCCGGCTCGCCTCTTCTTCTTGCTCCCGGGGGGCCGAGGAAGTGTATTGGTGTATTTCTGTGGTGTGTTTGGTAAAGACTCAGGCAGGGGGGATTACAGTGACAGAAAACAGGTCCAGTCTGAGTGGATGCCACCATAGAATTGCAAATGAGCTTGTAATTAGCCCCTACACATTTACTGGTAGTGAATCATTGTGTGTGTGTGTGTGTGTGTGTGCGTGCGTGTGTCACACACACCAAACACAATTAACAAGCAACTGGGAGGAGAACTAATTATTATTATCTGCTTACCACAATCAACCCCTATTCTGAAGGAAATAGGGTCAAACACACACACGCACGCACACACACACACACACACACACACACACACACACACACCTCCTGCTTTGCCTGTTGACAAAATCAACAGCTAATTTTTAAAGCACGAGGCTTTTGCTAAAGCCACTAATTAATTATGCCAAGTGGGGTTCCACCACATTCAGTTCAGTCGGGAAGACTGTGTGTGTGTGCGTGTGCGTGTGTGCGTGTGTGTTAGGGAGGGTTAACGTACACGTGCATATATGCGTGTGCTAGTTTGTCTGTACATGCAGCCTTTTGTGAGAAATGGAAATAAAACTGGAAAGAAACAACAGACAGTGTAACATATTATGTTTACAGAGGCTTAACTAACAAGGTTCTTTCACAAACATGTCTGAGATTTCATCTTTTATATACATATATATATATATATATATATATATATACACAGTATAAAGCATATACAGTATGTGTGCATATATGTATGTACATACTGTATATGTATATGTGTATGTGCTGTATAGCTCTTCCTGAGACACAAACACACAATCAAATATATTCTGGGGTTAATCTTGTTGATTACAACCCTGAATTGTAATGCACAGTGTGCATTTATTGGACGGTGGAGGCATAGTGGGGTTCAGACATGTCCCTGAACTGTTCAGTCATGTTTCAATATAATGCAACGTATGACTACAGGCAAAAGGCTCATTCAGTTAGCTGTTAAGGTGTCGATATAGCATATCCTGCACGCTACCACTTTAAGGCTAATAAGAAAATAACAAAACAACGACGTAACTGGCAGAACTTGATGAAGACTCACACCATCTCTAGCAGTGATCCATGAAGGATCAGGTGATTAGAACTTTTAGCACACACCATCATCATCATCATCATCATCATCTGCTCATCATCTTATGATTCATCCTGGTCTAAAGGCTTGAGAGAATTTAAGAAGATTGTCGCTGCAGTCTGTCTTTGAGGCTGTATCGAAAAGAAGGTGTTTTGTGTGTGTGTGTGTGCTCGTTCGTGTGTGGGTGCGTGTGTGTGTGTTCGTGCGTGCGTGTGTGTGTGTGCAGGCGTGGTGGATGACAAGAAGTGTACAAAAAATGTTAAAGTAGTCAAATTAGCAATGAGAATGATCTTCATTGAGCTAATTTCTCTTCTACACACACACACACACACACACACACACATGCCTAAACCAACACACACACACACACACACACACACATGCACACACACACATGCGACACATGGCAGGTGTGGTTTGCTTTATCAAGCCCTGTATTTAATCTAGGTTTAGGATCTAACACATGAAATTCTCACTGTTGATAAAGACACTCTGCAGCTGTATAAACTCTATTGACTACAATCCCATTCTTTTATTAACCTTTAATTAACATCAATCAATCATTTAAATGGCGTCTTACTTTCACCTGATCCCATGTGCAACATAAACGGTCGCAAAAAAAAGAGAGATTAGGCGCTGCCAACACAGTAAATTGCTTTGGATGGCATTTCAAAGAACAATGTTTAGACATGAAGTATTATAAAAGGAAAGTAAAATCAGATTATGTTACAACATTTTTAATAACATCAAATCTATATGTATGGTCCTCACATTTTGTTGAGATGTATTTAGGATGTTTTGCACAAGTGTCGTACCATTTTGTTATCAAAGGTGCAAATATTTAAGTAATGAGTTTAGTCTTCTAAAGTATTTAATCTAAATATTGTGTTTTATAATCTTGTTCACATTATACTCCTTAATTAAGTAGATAAACTATCTATTTACTATCTAATTACTATCTACTTACTATCTATCTTGTTTATAACCCCAGGCAGCAGGAACACAGAAGTTCATATTCGTGATTTGAACAGACAGTCAGACAAGGCTAAAGTCCTTCACCTTATTTTAAACCATTTGACCCCTTACCTGACTGCAACCTTTATGAAAATCCTCATACTCTCTACACCATACAATAATCCATGTCTGGCTTCAAATACACAGATTTACTCATAGCCTAAATGTCCATCATTAGGCAGATTTAGTGTCGTAGTGGTAATAATTATATTTTATATAATTATATATATTTTGATTAAATATTTAAATCATAATCGGGGATTATCAACTGCAACATTTAGCTAATATTATGATACTTGTCATAAATACAAGGAATTTAGAATGAGTGCATATAGCTAATAAGATAGACATTAGTGCATTATAAGAGTATAATAGAATAAACAATAAACAAGTCAAATAGACTTCAAATATACATAAAATGCACAGTATGTAATAGGCTTGATATATTTTTAGATTGGGTATTGATACAAATCGATGCTACAGATAGAAAAAAACTAAAATACATGCAGATTGTGGATTCGATGTAGATTAACTGACACACAATGGGCCATATTGGCTTCATTACATTTGGCCAGATTAATTTATAACAAGTTTGTATTAGTAGACAGATGCTTAGAGGCGTCTTTGGCCTGATTATAATGGAAAAATTGTCCTAAAACTGATTAATCAGCAATTTAGATCAGTGGGATTTAGCACCATTAATTCCCTGTCCTTGAGTGAACACTGCCGCACATCAATACGTTTTCATTAGGCCTATATGTCGACCTGGTAGGAGGTCATACGAATGCGCCATGAGCATGTCTGATTTAATTGCGAGGGTATTAGTTAGTCGGGGATCTCTTTGGAGGTTTAGTCGCCGTCTCGGTCAAGTGGAGGCGCGCATCACGTGATTCTGGTTTTCATGGCCTGGCCTCAGCCAAGTCGAGCCACTAACGCTGAACCTCATTAAAAGCTGAACGTGTATTACTGTCTGTCTGGTATAGGCCTACGACTGCACTTTGCCTACAGTTCTTTGTATATATATATTGTAAATGTTTGAAACGAATCCGGCTGGTGTATTATTGTTATATGCGTATAGCCACAAGATTAATTTCGTTCATGCATCATTTACTAAATCAAACGTAAGTTTTAAATGTAGGCTTATTTGTTTGCCAATTAGCCTATTTTAAATTGATCTCTTTCAGAAACGCAGTCCACCAATAGGCCTTGTGCATTTTACTGGCACATTCCCACATCTTCAAACGGATTCAAAAGAAAATAACCGATCCGTGTTTGCTCAGTGCTGCCGTTCTGTCAGTCTACATATCCTGAAATAGTCCAAACAAGATGATCAGCCAGTCACCTCCTTCCACACTAGGCTATACCCCCCACTAAGAAGCTAATGGCCGGCCCATATAATCCTTCTCAAAACAACTACAGAGATGCTAATTGTATCTAGCTATAAATACAGATTGACTTCTGGCGTTATTCCTTTACTGGCTCATACTTTCGAGAGCTTGGTCGCTCGACCCGCGTGTCCGTGTAGGGAAATATCTGCTCAAATACCATAAGTGGCATAAGGTCTCTACAAAATTCGCCAACGGGAACAAAAAGATTATCACAATTAGCGCGGACACACTCGATTTCACATAAACGACTCGCCCCACGCAGTTGGAACGCGCGGAACTTTACGCGCAACTGGATAGTCTGTTTTACCCATTTAACTGCTGATGCAAACTCTCACGTCCAAAGAACACCACCTACGGTGAACACTGCATAGCGTACCGAAAGGGAAACCATGTTCCCGTTGCCAATGTTCACACCGGAGCAGGTGGCGCGAGTGTGCGAGACTCTGGAAGAGACGGGGGACATCGAGCGCCTGGGCCGCTTCCTTTGGTCCTTGCCGGCCGCCGTACCGGGCACCGCCGGCGAGGCCCTCAGCCGGCACGAGTCCGTGATGCGAGCGCGGGCTCTGGTCGCCTTCCACGGGGGAAACTTCGATTCTCTGTACCAGATCCTGGAGAGCCACCGGTTCACGAGAGAGTCCCACGCCAAGCTGCAGGACCTGTGGCTGGACGCGCACTACCGGGAGGCGGAGCGGCTCCGGGGAAGGCCCCTGGGGCCCGTGGAAAAGTACCGGATCCGCAAGAAGTTCCCCCTTCCCCGCACCATATGGGACGGCGAGCAGAAGACACATTGCTTCAAGGTAAACCAACATCAGGGCTGCTAGGCTGCTAGGCTTCATGGCATCAAAATAGTAGACTATATAATAATAATAATAATAATAATAATAATAATAATAATAATAATAGGCTGCTTTTTCAATTTAATTATATTAAAAATACAGTAAATTAATATGAATGAAAGCCTATATTTCTTTTTATCTATTTTTTCTATTCGGATCTATTATGATTTTCTTAACCAAAGCTTTTATTTTTATATTTTTAATTAGGACCACGTATTAAGATATTATTAACAAATGTAGTTGTCAGATGCTTTAGATAAAGCTCTGCTGATTGTATCGGCGGTGTATAGGTGATTGAAGCAGCAAGATTTGTGATCTCCTTAAAGATCAAATGTCAAGACGCTTGAACGTTTCCAATCCAACCCCGTTCCAGGAACATGCATGTTTTATATTGTTTATTTAAAGCAAACTGATTATACAGAATGTAGGCCTATTGTAAACATCATGGCAACATCACAGAAAGCACACACAACAGAGGTGGAGACAACAGAGGTTGTCCTCCTTAAGCAAAGATTAAATAAAGATGGGCCTACCGAGTGACTGGGCAGTGACTTTATTTGCTTTTACATTGTCAGTTGGCACCTGCAGCAATCGCGCTTGTGTCATCTCCCTCTTGTGGGAGAACAAAGTATTGCTCCCTGTGTAATTACATCCTCCATCAGGGACTGTCTGCACCAGCTAAGCCACTTATCAGAATCCAATTTCCTGGATATAAAGTGCAACAAATACTTATATAGATTATCATCATCATATCATTTAGGCAGTTCAATAAGAAGTAATACGATTAGATGAGATTAGTGAGAAGAGTTTATTTTCTTTTTTGGTAACATCAACATCAGACGGTTAACGATAAGTTCACTCCTGGAATAAGACACTTGAGGAGTGAGCCCACCCGCACTAAAGACCCAGCAGCGGCCGTGACGATGACGAGCTCGTCTATGTACCCCCTCTAGGAGAGAACTAGGAGCCTCCTGAGGGAGTGGTACCTGCAGGACCCGTACCCCAACCCGTCCAGGAAGCGCCACCTGGCCCAGGCCACGGGCCTCACGCCCACCCAGGTCGGCAACTGGTTCAAGAACCGGCGGCAGAGGGACCGTGCCGCGTCCGCCAAGAACAGGTACACAGCGCTGGAGGGGGGGGGTACGACTAAAAAGGTGGAGGCTGGGACGTTGTTGTTGTTGTGTGATGCGGTCGGTCTACAGCAGGGCTATTCAACTCCGGTCCTGGACGGCCGCACCCTGCATGTTTTAGGTCTCTCCCTGCTCCGACAATATTTTCTAAGCATGCACACAGAATTAGCTAGCGAAATTTAATGTTAGCTAAATTGAACATAAACTTACAATTGTCCACCCTACCTTTAAAATATGTACCATAAACTATTTGTATTATTGTTAGAGACTGATAAATAATCTTCACTTATCTATCAAATCATCCCCCACCACTGAGACAGTTACATTTTTTAAAAACATATATGAATTCTTTAGCGTTCAAGCAAGTTCTGGGACACTATGTTTAAAACTGTCTCGTGTGTGTTTGTGTGTATATTGCGTTTAATTTATGTTTTATTTTATAGATATTTATAATTGCATTGTTGGTCAGAATTGGCTGTTTTTAAATGTGCTTTATAAATAATCTGACTTGATTTGGGTTTAAAGGATATTAGAATAATTTACAGGATTACTGAATATTAAAGGTATACCCCTTGTTTGTGTTATATAGCACTCCTATGGTAAAATGGCACAATACAACAATCTGAATAACAATAATAATAACAATCTGAACCCTGCATTTCATCCCGAGCTCACTGTTTATGTTTCGAGATACAAAATGAGGGAAAGTACAGTGGGCTCTGTGTAAATGAGGGTGGGTGTGCCAGGGAGAATTTAACCCCTTAATTAAACAACTGCGTTTACAAACAATGTTACATGTTGGCGCGGTGTCGGTGTTTGTCCCATCTGTGTCAATGTGTACCTTTCTGTCTAAATACGACAGTTGATGGAAGACGCAGGCAAACAGAACAAACGGTTGTGCCACGTGAGAACATAGCCACAGGCCATGGCGGACCTGACGACTAATCTCTCTCCCACCCCACCTCCTCCTCTCTCCCTCCCTCTCTCTCTCTCTCCCTCCCTCTCCCTCTCTCTCCCTCTCTCCCTCTCCCCTCCACCCAGACTGCAGCAAGACCCCTCCTCCCACCTGCCCTCCGAGAGATCCCCAGACGCCGCAGCCCGCCACGCCCACCTGCGCCCATCCTTCCCCGGCCCAGAGGCCAGCGACAGCTGCTCGGAGACGGGGATGGGAAGGAGGCGGGGGGGAGGCGGTGCCTCCACCCCGGACATCTCCGTCAGCAGCGACAGCGAGTTTGAGTCCTGAGAGGAAAGACAAGGAGCGGGGGGAGCTTGGGAGGGGGATGATGGTATTCCGGGACACACCAAGGGATGCCGATGCCGATGCCGATGCCGATGGGGCTGGGGTACGATGGGGCGGCCTGTTGCCGTGGACACAGGCAGCTCAGGCAGC
>JAODLL010026457.1:0-24286 GCA_026546735.1 Forbesichthys agassizii | reverse complement strand
ATGATTTTAGGTGGCGCATGCGCACTTTCGAAAGGGTCGCTGAATTCGGCAGGACACAGAATTAGGCGTAACACCTGCGGCAACCTTGTGCGACCCGCCACACACGAGTGCGCTCTGCTAGCAGCAATCGCTATGGTAACGACACACCACCACGCCACAGGTTATCTGCTAGCAAGACAAACCCTCAGCAGACCTGGGCTTTCCAAACCAACAATCACCCAAGGCTAATTGTAACATAATGCACATGCACGAGCACACACACACACACACACAGGCAAGTTGATGATTGCATCACGCAGATAACACACACACACAGTACAGGAGATACATATGCGTGACAACCCAGCGTGTGCCATGCGTTCAAAGAGGCACACGTGTGTTAAACAGATGTGACACGTTAGCTAATGCTTCAGCACAGCAGTCCCCTGTGGAAGCCATGGAGCCCTCCTTGCCCCTAGAAGGCAGGGGAACAGAGGAGAGTGTGTGTGTGTGTGTGTCTCCCGCTGTAAAACCGCTACGTCTACCTAAACAGATCAGCACATCACCCTGCCAGCGTACAGAACTGGGGCAGCGCGTTCCTAAAACATTCCCAGCGTGCCACAGAGAAGAGAGGCGTCAGTCGTCATCAAACAATCATCCTGACGATTACTACGAGGCCGGTGTAGCTGGAGAACGTTGCGTCCGCCATTGTGCGAGTGTTTACCCAACGTTCGTTTGGCGCGGGTTGGATTGGAGGCGGGGGGGGGGAAAAGGTGTTTGTCAGTGTAGTGATTAATTGCGGGCCCAAACTGCTGAGGATTCAGAATTCCGCTCCAAAACAGCGCCGACTGCAGCTCCTATGAGGCGTTATTGCTTTATCGGCTGAATTCCAACACGGTGAAACAAACCCTTGGTTTTGTGTGTGTGTGTGTGTGCGCGTGTCGTTACAGAGGTACCAGAACATCCTAAAGTACTGGAGGCGAATGAGCCACGATGAGCCAACTGCCCGATGGAGAAACAAGTCCCTTGCAATCGGTGTGAACTGTAGCTGCTATGGTTCGCTTGGGAACGCTGCACATGGAGCACAGGGCTGGACACATGCCCTACCATCTCTGTGCATGCAGCTTGATGTGAATTGATATGAATCCCACTATGCATTGAAACGGCTGGCAGTACGTTGGAGGAGGTGCGGCTCATGGTTGATTACACAAGCATACAGCTGTTTGTTTTTGCTTTTGTGTGTGTGTGGGGAAGGGAGGAGGGCGCGGGGGGGGGGGGGGATGCTTAGGGATAAATCATGGAGATACGTTTTTCCACCGGGCACTCAAGACAAGCTAATGAGAGAACAGTAGGCGGGCTGGGAATTAGCAAGCGGGCCGTTTCAAAGCTGCCGTTTTCTGATATCCTATTAGCCCAAGGACACAAATACAGGCAGATGAAAACATCAGTGTTCAATGACCGCACAGACCAACATTCTGACCAACATTTGCATAGTGTCTAACAGAAGACGTTTTGCCTGGGAGGATGTTAGCCTTGTTACAGGCAACACAAATGCTGGTAAGCATTTAGCATAAGTGCACTTTCTTCTGTGCCTCCTTGTGCGTGTGTGCGTGCGTGCGTGTGTGTGTGCGTGTATGTGTTTGTGCGTGTGTGTGTGTGTGCGTGTGTGTGTGTGCGTCTCTTCCTGTCTGTCACAAAATTGGGTGACCTTAATAATTTAAGGGGGAAAGTGTATATAGTGAGATAGTGTTTGCAGGATGCATGGTGGGGTGAGGGGGGTCAACCTAGACTGTTCAACATTGACCTCCACATAGGGCCTGTCAGTTTACTTTCAGGCATTCTGGTGGGAAACCAGAGTGTGTGTGTGTGTGTGTGTGGGGGGGTGGGGGTGGACTGCCCAGCTCTGTGATTAACTATCGAACGGGAGTAGAACCGACATCTTGCAGCAAACACACATATCATAATGCCACTTTTATTCTGTCGCCTGCGGCTGTTTACGCGCCGATAATTACCGGTGAAGAATAATAAGCTCTGCTCTGACGTGACACTGAAACACCTCCGGCTAGTCTGTTCTCCCAAACGTCCACGCTGGCACCCGACAGAGCCGGTGTCCTTCTCGCTCACCTACCTGCCCGCTCCATCCCCCCCGCAGGCTGGCTAACTTGCCTGTGCGATGCGGCGGGAACGCGACGGAGAAGGTCCGCCCGGTAGGAGCGCTCGGGCGGAAGCTGAGAGGGACATTTATCTCGTATACAGCTGGGAGCCAGGCCTGTTTGCTCTGGGTAATCCCCACTTGCTCCGCAAGGCTACAGGAAGGTTCACCCGCTACGCTAAATCGGTGCACATATCTTTATTTGTGTAGAAGCTCATTGCCAGTTGAATGTGGGGGTTGGGGTGGAGGGGCAGGGCCTCTTTGCTTTTCCTCATTCGTGGCAGAATTGGCTTTTTCTTTTTCTTTCATTTTCCTTCAAGCAATGCGCGATGACACTGTACTTTCATTTGCCGAATCAATGTTTTGATGTACGCTAACTAGGCGCTTGAAAAAGGAGCCGCGGCGGTGAGCCTACTCTCCCATTTGCATGACTGTGGCTGGAGTTCCCATCCATTTCCATGTCTGAATGTCTATGTGATGGCCTCCATGGAAATTAAACACAAATTTCCCAGAGCGGGACAAACGCCACTGAAGGATATTCTCTGTTAAACTTATGACGTCATTATCAGGCAAAAATTAAACCAAACATTACGTTTTCACGTGTGCAAGAAAAAACTAAGTAATACGCCGCTGAGTAAAACAATATTTCCATTCGCAAACACTTAATTTCAGGGGGTTTTCAAACACTTTTATGTGCGCTGTACCATAGTGAGTGTTTTTTATTATGAACTCACAGCTATTAGGCTCACGCAGTGTGCCATAACACACACGTCTGGTTCTGGGGCAGACCGCAGCCTGGAACTCCATCCCAGCTGAAACCTGATGAGTAATGCTAAATAACGTCTGCAAAGCCTCCATTCTCTAGCCTATGTCAAAAAACTAACTAAATAAAATCACAACCAGTGTGGGAATATTCGCTGCGCCAAGTGCTTTTGCAGCCTGTCACTTTCAAAGCAAGGCGGCTTTGAGTGACTTAGGAGTTGCGGGTTAGCGAATGGCGTAAATATCACGTACGGCGGACCAGAGTCAGCGGCAGGGACCTGCCTGTCAGTTTGAGATGACTCGCCCCCCCTCCCTTTCCCTCCCCCCCGCCCTCCCGACCGTCGTACCGGGAAAGCCTCGTCTTGCGCTGTTCCACAAAAGTGCATGCGGCAGGCACCGGCTCATTAAAAATGCAGGAGCAATTACCCTTGGCTGGGGCTGATTGAACACTGTGGAGGCCTCCTCCCAAGGCGCACGCACATACACACACACGCACACACGCACGCACACAACCAGCCTCTCTCGTAGTCGTCGTTGTAAACTGACGCATCTTTTTTTTTTACAAATCCGTTGCAGAAACCCAGATCTGGTATTTAAACGTCAACACTCAAACAACAACAAATGCCCTTCGCTGACAGACTAACCGGCTCACAAGGTCTCGCCAGGTGTTCCCTTCCCAACTGTAATATTTGAATTCAGTCTCTCTAACAGGCCAGGCTTACTTGATACTAGTCCTGAACTCGTCCCCCTCCCCCCCCCCCCTTCCACACGGACGCAACGTGGCCGGACAAGATGCTATCAGATTACCTCTGCGGCGCGGCTAGGCACCAAGACTGGAGGTGTAAGCTACTAGCAGACGTTGCATGTGCCTCTTATTAAATATTAATTATTGCTCATTATCATTAGCAGATGGAAAGGGAAATGGCGCTATTTTATACTTTTCTTTTTTGCCATAGTGTGCGTATGCTGGCAGCACTTTTCTGAAGTGCTGCCTTGGAATAAGTGATGAAAGTGTTCTGCGCTGACACTGACAATTAAGCCTTGGATCTGTTTTATATTTAAATATAGTTAATATCGCTGGATATCAACGGCAGAATTCAAGATGAGTGAATGTGATTAAACCCGGTGGTAAGCCGCATATTTAATTAAAATGTATTCAGATGCTGTTGTAGATTAAACATATTTTAATATAAAACGGTGCCACAGAAGGTGCGACGCTATTTTTAGACGCAGTAAGCTCAAAACGTACTACTAAACTTCAGCGACGCTGACCGAGAAAGAGGGTTTGTTCCCTTTCCACTTCGCCTCATCACAGTGCTGTCCGCGTATACAAATGGTACAGTAGAAAGGTTATGAATATAGATGATGGCTGCTGAATGCGGGTCTCCACAAGAGGTCTAAGTCCCTTGCCAACACGCACAGATGGCAGGACACGGTGCCCAGGAGAGAGCAGGGGCATCACAGAGGGAAAAAAAAAAGTAATAAAATGAGGGATGGTGCGAGAGAACGAAGTGGTGGTGGTGGTGGTGAATGGAGGCTTAGGGAAGGAACGCCTGGGAAGAGAGGAACCTCGGAGAAGGTTCCGAAAGCGTCTGACATATACTGTGGCGCAGGGCAAAAAAGAAAACAGGACAGGGCTAGGTGAGACCATCGCCTGACACAAAGTGAACGTGAAAAGAACTGGCAAAAACTAGACACTTCCCAATAGGCAGGAACCATACCTGGAAAAATATGAGCATGCCACTGTAGAATACCACTACAGCTTTCAGCACGCTACTATTAAAGTATACATACTAGGTTGCTATGCAACCTGCCTGTAGACTTCCACCTATTTCCTTATTTCTACCAATGTCTGCCCTATTATATTGCTTCTTTGCTGATGCTGCAATAAGCACAAACATGTCATAAACTACTCAATCTTCATATCAGACATATATTATAATAATAATGAAGGGAAAAAAAGACAAGGACGCTTTAAACTGCAGTGATTTCACTGCATTGCAAATGATGCACCAATCTATATGCCTCCTGTGGATAAAACACAGCCACACAGATACGTATTCCTCCCTAGTGAATATAAGGCCAGCGGCTAGCTATATAACTCCAGATGGTGGGAAAAGAAGGGCGGATGATGGTCATTAAATAAAAATACTAACCGGACATATACATGTCAGGCAGTGAGCTCTGACACTGAGTTGATCCAGAACACTAGCAACCGTGGCTGAAACTGGTGAACTTTCCGTTATAGAAGCTGTGTGTCTGATCTCAATCAAATAGCCTCTTGGCAGAAGACAACACACACATAATACAAAAGGACAATTCCGCTCATAACTATTATTTTTTTGTTTTGTTTAGACGAGAAAGCAACAACCATCATATTGTACTGTAAAATAAAAACATAGGTCAAAACAACAAACCATCTACCGTATGCAGACAGATGAAAGAACACGTAGTAATACTGTACAGAAAATAGTTTGATAAGTGATCAAATGACTGAATAGCACTGCTATACAATGATCATGAATCACCCTGTGCAATAGTGTCATACGGTACATCGTAATAACACCGCAAGCCTCTCAACCTGCCTTGTTGCCCGGAGTTAATAGGTCTCTCCTTTTCTCCTTGGGCCCAAACTCAGGCACGCGCATGCACACCATCTCCTCTTCCCTCCTGAACGTTGAAGGAGCAGTGGAGCAGAGCAGGCGTAATGAGATGTGGACAGGTGCGTTCAGAACACCGGGCAGCGCGCTTTGCCCCCGCACCTTAGCGGGAGCCAACGGGAGGCCGTACTGCATGCTTAAAGTACGAAGGTACGGCCTTAAAGGAGTAGTCTGTCAATCTGGAGAAAGTTTGTTCTGATTTGAGCAAAACAAAAACAACCCTTTCTTCAATGCCATAGAGTTCTCCCTCATAAGCCACCACAACCCCCCCCCCCCCCCTTCCTTCACACACACACACTGAAAAGGCTAGCATATTGTTGTCGTGTGTGGTCTGCCTGACATGTGTTCGTATTTACGGAGCCAGGGCTGTTTAGAAGTACAGGATTATTAATTCAACATGAATAGAGTACGATAAGATAGCGGAGCGCGGGGAGATATTTTGTGACTTTGGTTACAAAAAAGTACTCGCTTCCAATCGCTGATTATACCTTTAATGTACGGCTGTGTAGGTACAGGGCTTGGCTCTCTCACTTGACAGATGGGAGTACTAGGGAACACCCTTGTGTGTACGAGCCAGTATTTGAGTGACAGCCTCTAAGGAGCTGTGCTGTACGAAGATGCAGGCTGAGAATACCAGAGGTGTGGGAGATATTTGATTCATTCCATCAGTGACTTAGAAGCTGCCATGAGAGATTCATTCTTGTCTTGGGAGTGCAAAAGAAATCCCGCTTAAACGCTCCAGCAACTTGAACTGCTTCAGAGAAAATGCGTGATGGTACAGATTTATATAACAAGGCCGGGCGGTATTTTGTTTCAGGCAGTCGGTCGTGAAGCTCATATCAAGAATTATGATGGCGGAAATAAGTTTATACAGCCCCGGCCTTTGCACTAATAAGAACATGTCGTCCCAATCTCAAAATAGACCAGGCTTTAGTTAATGTAATATAGGCGTATTTTCTTTCCAGCTCGGGAAGCCCTTGATGAACTCTTCAAAGCGGATTCGCAACAGCAGAGACGTGCGGGCTGGGGAGGCAGATGGAGAGAATGGGTGCGCTAAATTTTGCTATCTTAAGTTTAATGTCGTATGTGTTATTAAAACCTGATTGGATATGAATATGAGACTTGTTTTAAACATGTTCTTGCACCATGCACATGATTAAGAGGCCGGAAAGCTAAACCCAGAACGAACATTGGCTCAGCCTACATAGTCTCTCTCTTTCTCTCTCTGAAATCTAGATGGCTCTGTTGATATTCCTGCACCACAATAGATCACCCCGTGTAATGCAACCAAACCCTTTTCCTTGCTTTTAAGAGGCTGCTCCCACCCACTAACAGCCCTTAAAAGTTATATCTCTCTCTCTCTCTCCTTCTCTCTCCCTCCCCCCACTGTTTTCCTCACCGCTCCCTGGGTCCCTTCCTCCAACTATAAAGAATTAGAGTTAGCATAAATGGCGACTATGGCAGGGGGCAGACACAGAGCATCTCAATGGCCTCCATTGACTGGTGTATACTTAAGGTCGGGGACATTAGCAGCTGCTAAATCCACTTCAATCTGCCCCTTTCGGCTTCTCGGGGTTCTGTATGCACAAGGCAAACCGTGATGCAGATGCCTAACAGCGCACAGATCGCACACACAGGCGACCTCAGCCCCATGTGGTCACATGTGACGTGTGTTTGTTTGTTGTGGTTTTGTTGAAAAGAAAGTAGGGGCGTGTGTGTGTGTGTGTGAGAACCATGACAGAAGCCACGGTGACTGCCGTCAGTGGTTATTACAGTGTGATGGTGCTATGGCAGCACAGAGGTATAACAGTATCTGGTAACTTTGCAGCCTGCGCCACGCGCGCATCACCGAGGGAGCCTGAATAAAGTCATTGGCTGTGTGTTGTCAGCAATTTGCAGATTCCTTTAGAAAAACAGCGCAGGCCTTAAACTCTTTTTTTCTCCATTGTGTGCGTAGGTAGTTATGATAATCAGACGAGGTGCGCGGCCAGACTAACAGGCACTTAGCCTCGCATTTCGTCGAAATTCATATTTCTCCCCAAACATTATCACAGAACGGGGGCGGGGGTTGGATGGGTTTCGGGGGGATGGGGGCGTTGGGAGTACAAATGGAGGGGGGCTGTGAAGCATTCCACTGTAATTTACTCATTTGTGGCGCTCGTCTATTACAGTATCTGTCATTGAAACTGAATGAACGTTTGACTGCAGGAGGCAACATGCGAAGAATTGCCGGTGTGACAAACTGGCTGGCCGGTCAACCGCTGGACGGACGGACGGACGGAAAGAAACAGAGGGCTTTTAAACAGACCTTTTCTAAAACAAGACACACTGGAACACACTGGAACACAAGCACACAAATCCTCTTTGAGGAATCAATACTACAGTTAAGAGAAGCACATGCTATGCCCCGCTGCCCTAATCGATAGAGGCCCAAATGTTATTGTTTCATGTCGTTGGGTGACTTTTACATGCTAATATCTAGGCTGACCGCGTGCGCGCGCGAGGGAGGGGGCCTATCATGTTGAGACATTAGCTCAAATATGCGCTGCCACCACTCTCTCTGTTTAATACAGCCTTTCATCCTAATGGCACCCAGATGCTCCCTGAACTCTCCCATACGTTCCTCCCGAACGCTGCATCTCAGACGTGTGTCATAAAATGGAGGCGAGCTGGGAATGGCAACAATTTGGTGTGGGTAACGCTCCCCACACCCCCAATACCCACACACACACACCAAATTACCCCAGGAGAATGACACCATGCCGTAAGCATGCAGCTATGAGATGAATAGGATCTGTGCAATTAAAGACCAGCATAGCATTCAGTAGAGTAACTCAAGAGTGGAGGATATGGGTGTATGTACTGTGTGTGTGTGTGTGTGTGTGTGTGTGTGTGTGCATGCACAGAGATACATTCTACTGTGAACTTGCACGTGTGTTTGTGTGTGTGTGTGTGTGTGTGCGCGAGTGAGAGGTGCCAGGCTTTACGTGACCACTGTGTGTGACACCAGTGAGGAGCCAGCCAAGGCCTCTCCTCTCCTCTAACCTAACAATCGATGGTCATTAATGAGAATGTAAGTTGGCTCTCCCCAGCCCTGTGTCTGTCACGCTAGCAACCAAGATGACCCACCCCCCCCCCTCTCTCTCTCTCTCTCTCTCCCATCCTTCAAGATGGCACATCTGCCCAAAACTGCTAACTAGTCAAGTGAATGAATACCCCATGCGCAAAAAGTGTTATAAAGTGGAGGTCACAAAGACTATTTAAAAAATATCTTCAGTGCTGATATACTATATATATACACAGCATATATATATATATATATATATATATATATATAGACAAACACACACACAGCATTTTCCAGACTATACTGTAAGTCAAGTTTTTTAGTTTAGTTTAGCAGGTCCTGCGATTTATATTTATATATATATATATATATATATTTCTTTCTCTACTGCATACCAACTACAGCCAAGAGATGGCACTGTATAGAACCGTGACAATTGAAAAATGGCTACAACCAAACAAAATCATATTAATTTTGAATTATAGACTGAAGCAACTATAAATATGACTTAAAGACTCACGTTTGTTTTTTCCATCTTTTTCTTTCTAAAAAAATAAAAATAAAAATAATACTCTGGTGCGATTTATAGTTTGAAAAATATACTGTAGTGCATAGACTACACAATGTGTTTTTACACAGTATGTATACACACACACACACAATACATAATGTACGTACATACATACACAGACACAAAAACACACCTTGTACATATATATATATATATACACATATACATATACATATATATACACCACACACAAAATACATACTGCACATACATACACACACTATACATACTGTACATACACCACGCACCCACACACACACGACAGGGCGCTCAGCAGAGGCTCTCAAGAACACATCAATCGCTGGCCGAGGCAAGATCAGATCTACACTGACCTTGGAGAGATCAGGCAGACTAAGAAAGAGGTGTGTGTGTGTGTGTGTGTGTGTGTGTGTGTGTGTGTGTGTGGGGTGGGGGTCGCTACGGAGCTCAGTGTCCGTGGGGGAGAGGAGGGAAGCAGGAGGGAGGGGATGATCCAGGAGAGAATTGAGGGGACATAACCTGATTGAGAGGCTCTTATGATGGGCAGCAGCAATGATATGTGTGTGTGTGTGTGGAGGGGGAAGGGGGGGGGGGGGAGATATGTCGGCGGCAGCACAAATGTAATAAACTATAAATCAGGGATAGGGGATGTGCTATGGAGAAGCTGGGGACAGGCTCTCCCTGATCTTGATGGCCAACACACTGGCTAACAACCCCATCCCCCCCCGCCCCACTCCCATGTGAACCTGAGAGACAGAAAACCACCCTCCCACCGGCTGGACATCGGAACACAACGTAGAAACACAATTACCACCGGCGTGTTGATCCGTGCTGATCCGTGTAATACCGTGACGTTTAGCGGCGGCTAACAGCAGTGTGGCTGCTCGTTATGGCGCCGAAGCCTCGGTGACCAGCAGACCGTTGTGATGACAACTGGCGTCAGGGCGGCGTATGAAGAAGGGCCGTGTGTTGTTCTACGTGCCGCTGTGAGAACAGCGGAGGGAAGCAGGGTAACACCGATACGGCTTGGGTTCTAACAACACCCCCCCCCCCCCCCCCTCCCCCCTCCCCGACCACCTCTGGGGATGGCTTGGTGGCGTGCCTGGCCTGTGGTCTGTGACGGGGCATGGGCCCAAGTCTCGCCACTGGCAGCCATCTTTGAAACGCCCCAGGCAGTTACTTAGGAAGACAGTACAGGCAGGTGGCTTAAGTCATTGCAATCGCACGATTGGTTAAATAGGTTAACGCGTGGCAGTTATAAAGCAGATGATTGGCTTGGTGTTATTTGGATATGTTCCTCCAACTGCCATATTTGCAGTTTCAGAACTCGCTCCGTTCAAAGATAATACAAGTGGCATGTCTCCTTATATAGCGTCTCTGGTTCTGGGCACAGGCCCGGGGGTGTTCTGGGCCAAGGGGCAACCCATCGCATGCTACAGCTAGAGCAAACACAGACCTGCCCCATCACCGGGCCGTGCTTTGAGACGGCGTGCGTTGCGTTGCAAACCCAGACATATCTTTATAAAAAGGAGACAACTCTTTTCACGCTATATTTCAAACACAGGACAGACAGCCTTTACAGTACATTCAGTATGCCAGTCGTATCATGTGTTTGAGCCAAATATCACACACACACACACACACAACATCCAGGAACTCAACACAACACGATCCACAGCCCACCCTGACCACAAAGACCTCATCGTGTCGCCGCTCACAGACAAATGAAGGTTGCTGGACGGATCCCAGTCAACGGTCCAGTTGGATGCAATAACATAAAACCCTCAACCCGCCCCTGTGTGTTGTGTGTGTGTGTTGGGGGTGTGTGTGCGTGTGACAGGGGTGTGTGTGTGCTGGGAGTGTGTGCGGGGTCCCTACCTTGGTCTGCAGATAGTGGGGGTAATAGTAGGTGTACTGTGGGTACATTGGTTGCTGTTCCAATCGCTTGCCCATGTAGCTGGAATCCTGAGGCAGGGCACGGTGACACGGGAGGGGGGGGGGGGGGGTTGGGGGCTAAGGGGTGAGGCGGGGGATGCCCGGGTAGCTGTTCCTAGTGGAGAGAGCGTGCGGCCGGACGGATCGCTGCCTTGCTTCCCTGCGTCCGCAGCGAGGGGGGAATTAAAGGGAAAGCACTCAGAGTCTGCGGACCAACAGAGGATATTTCCCCCGCGAGTGCCGCTGCCCGTGTCCGGCAGTGCCAGAGGGGGAGGAGATCCAGAGGAGGTGCCGTAGCAGGAGGAGAGAGGACGAGATGCCGAGGGGAGCTCCAGGTGGACCTCGGCACGGACAAACGCCGGCGGGAGGAGGAGGCGGTGGTGGTGGTGGGGTGGGGGGAGGAGGGGAAAAAAGCAAAAGGACGTGAGAGGACGTGTGTAGAGGGTTCACTTCGCTACTTCAGCTCGCCTGCTGTCGCCTCTCTTCAGCTCTTTAATCTCCTTCCCTCCCTCTCTCTCGCTCTCTCTCTCTCTCTCTCTCTCTCACACACACAACAACACACACACACACACTTGCTCTCCTCCTCTCTTCCCGGTGTTGTCTGGGCCGACGGTGGCGTTGGTAGCGGCAACGGCGGGGATGCGGGGGAAGTATCCTCTCGACGCCGGTGCACTTTGCTTTTGAAGGCGGGAGAGCGTTCTCGGTGCCTCTGAACGATGGCACGCCGGCATCTAATGGGAAAAGCAATCCGATCTCCAGCGGCTCGGCGGCTTTCCCCCTTCTGACGGGAGACGGTGAGCGGAGGACGAGAGGGGAGGGAAACGACAAAAAAACTAAAACTCTGACGACCGTGGGTCCCAGGTTTCCCTCGTATGCGGTCCTCCTTCTTCCTGCTCTTGGAAAATGTGCTCCTTTCGCCTCTCCCACTCCTCCCAGAAAGCTCTGGTTCTCTCTCTCTCTCTCTCTCTATCTCTCTTTCGCACGCATATGCTCTCTCTCTCCCTCCCTCTCTCCCTCTCTCTCTCTCTCTCTCTCTCTCTCCACTGACAGGGCGGTAAATGGGGGGCTCGTCCGTAGCTGAGAGCACAGAGCCGAGGACCGCCTACATCCAGCCCGGCCAGTAGGAGGGACTTCTGGGATCCAGACGCGGAGCAGCGGGCTGCAGCGTTTCCACAACCTGGGAGAGAGAGAGCCGGGGAGAGCGAGCGGGGAATGGTGGCAAAGCGAGGTGTCGATACCCCCTACTGGCCACAAGTGGAAAAGACATTTCCACTTTTCCCCCCACTTAGTTTAAACCCCGATGGGATAAAGCGGGCAACAAAAATGCCTGAAATTCCTCAAAATATAATTTCAACATGTTTGTTAAACAAGGCCCATTAACAATGTATATAACCACAACTGGATTCAAATATCCGTGGTAATACAAAGCCGTACATTTCTCACTAAAGAAAAAATATATTAGGAAATTTAGCTAAAACACAATTTTGCTAACAAGCTTCATTACGATTGCTAAATTGTGGAAAAATGTATAAATGCAGTAAGAGGCAAGAGATATTATAGAAATGCTGAGTGTATTAATTAAACAAACAGACATTTAGCTTTGCTACTACCAAGCTAGCAAGCAATATGCACCGCTAACAGAAAACAGAGCAAGCTTGTCGTGGTCACAATGCACTTCAATGTGTGCCAGAAGTTCATTTATTTCAAAGACCGCATTCCTTGCATGTTCTGCACGTGTTATCTGAACTGCTTGTTTTAAAATGAATACTTTTACATAGGAAACAAATATAGTTTATTGCTGAATAGTCTAAATATCCATACATTATCTTTACCCCTTCTGTGTGGTGTCTGAATATAAGCATGAATTTCAAATAATAAAATTAAGATTATCTTTCCCTCTGCAGTGTAAATTTGATGCATTCTACACACTTTTTGTTGCAGGCGAGGGATAAAGATGTTAAAATCAAGCTTTGCTGCAAATTGTTATGGACGAAAACTGCGTTGCACCTACGATGATGTTCATGGCATTGCTTGTGACCACTGTGCAAGTTGACCAGGAGCACATAGAGTAACATAAACCAAGTATCACATGAGAGCACCCGCTAGTGGAAACAGCCAACAGAGTTTAGCAGAGTCGGGTCGGAGAAGACTTTGCAGAATGACCGTGACCGGTGGGATAATGAAAGAGTTTCACTGACCATATGTAACCTGAGAGCCACATAAGTTCAGAAGGCTGCATGTGGTCACACACACACACACACACTGAGAGCAGTTCATGGGCATTGGTTTTCACGTCAATTAACAAATTGACCGATCCCAAGCCCCCCCCATTTTCACCCTGTCCTCCAATAACAGTTGAGCAAATTTGGAATCCGACAGAAACTCTGTCAAACGTCTGTTTTCCTGCCTACTATGCTGTTTTGTGGGGGTTGGGGGGGCTGGCTTGGAATGGGTCAATGTACTTGCGTTTCATTTGAAGATTTATCGAAAACACACACGTTTTTGGGGGAATTGTAGCCATTTACAATGTAAATATTGTAATGTGCAATAAATGCAGATAAAACAACGAATAAGTCAACACAAATGTTACCGTTTACCGCTGTAGCTCTGAAAGAACTGCCTAGTTACGAAACATATAGCTAATACGAAGAATGTACATGTTTACAATGCTGCAGTACTTGTATGCAATGGTGTTCTGTAGCTAGTAGCTAAATATGAAAAAAATATTCTTGTTCTCTTCCTTGTTGTCCTAAAAATAAGGTGTCAATTTGAACATATCCTTATTTTAAGGGAGTGCTCTATACCCACAATGCACCAGGCAGGAAGATGAGATCAATAATCACGGCAGAATCCCAGCGACTGAAACGAGGTGAAGAGGAAAAATGGCAGCCCTTTACAGGCGTGCGAGACAAAACATGATTATCTGATATGGCGTCTTGTATCCGTGTCAGAAATTATGCAGATGTCAATTGTGGACTACCAGATTAATGGCACCTGGACCGACTGGCCATCAACTCAAGGCAACCGGGCAGAGAGGAGGAGGTTGAAGAGAAATAAGTACAGTGCTGGAGAGAGAGAGAGAGAGAGAGAGAGAGAGAGAGAGAGAGAGAGAGAGAGAGAGAGAGAGAGAGACACCTGTAAATTAGAGGCGGATGCTTATACTGTAACTGCTCTGTGACTGTATTAACAAGAGCGGGGGCTGGGAGCGGACATTTAAAAAACACAAATTAGGCCGATTGCGTTTAATAAATTCCAGTGGAACTATCAGCCAGGGTACCATTACAGAGACAGTGGTCAGATATACCATTAATATGTATGGGAGCGGCCATTAACAATTAAGGGCGGCGAATTGAGACTTGACTCATGAAACTAAAGAACTTGACCTACGACCTCATACCTAAAGTAGACGGTCTAAACTGGAAGGCATGCCTCGAGCCTGCGACGTTTGGAGAAGAAAGTTTATAAAAGCGTGATTACATGAAGGAACTTGAGCGTGGTTACACACGGTGCACGCAAATAAATACACAGTGAGCGTGCGCGTGTCATTCCCTGGAACCTGACCTGATAGATGTGGGAGAGTGAGTGTGCATGTGTGTGCGTGCGTTTTGCTCGTGTTCTGCCCTGGCGCAGTTGGAAGTGCTCTGGTCTGAATCAGTCAGACTGACGTCAGCGCACGCACAGAGGTGACATGGAGCCAGCTGTTTGATGAAGAGAGATCAAGAGTGCGAGTGCAGCGAGAGAGTACAATCAACGGGCTCTCTCGTGCCATGATTGATCATCACACCCGGTATTCTGACTTCTTTCCAGAGAGAAGGGGCAAAGTACAAACTGAACAGCTGGAGCAGAGACCAGAGATCTGTAACTGTAAGTGTAAAAGAACAGGTGAAAAATGGAATATCTACATAGAAATATTGGCATTTGTTTTGGCCTGCTTTGAGCACCAGATTGTTTTTTTCTCTGATCAGCAACAATATTAAATATGCTAGATTGCGCGCTAATTAGACAAACGGTCAAATGTCCTAGTAACAAAAATAGACCTATTATACAGTCTATTACATATTTTCTGGGCCAAATTTGACAAACGCACACATTGTTAAAAACTGCTGATGTCGGCCATATTGAATCACAGTCTATATTGAGAGTGCGAGTGAGTCACTCAACAAGATATTAAAATAGACAAAAGGGGGCACCAGTGCGGTGGGAGGGGGGAGGGGGGGGAGGAGTCTAAAGTGATTATGATTACAATCCTTTCCAGGAACTCCAGATGAGGCCAGTAATGGACAATGTCAGTTTGGCCAGTGAACCTTAGTAGTCAGGCCTACATTTTCCCAAACCCTTTGTTTCCATTTTGCTTAAGGTTAATTAGCCTGGGTTTGAACTACGTTTGCATACATTTTTTTATAATGCAGCCTTAATGAAAGTAATTCGTCAGTAACTTTGGCTGCTATTGTCTGTAAATCACACGTGCCTTTTGCTAGCAGACAATGCTTTATCTTCGAACACCCTTCGATGTCACTTCAGGAAAATTCTGGCCAGAACAAATTAGTTTCTAGGAGCTAAACCCCTGAGTTGACTGAATTGGAATTTCTCCACTCAATTGTTTATTTATATTAGAAGAATGAATGTACTCTGTTATCATGAAAAGTTAGAAACTGCTGGGTAAACAAAACAGAACATAACAAACTCACCAAATTAGACAAGGCCGATGGAGAAAGAAGAATGTTTTGGGGGGTGGGGCGGTGGGGGGGGGGGGGGGGGGAATGCATAAAATTATATTGGAATTATGAGTGGTCACGTTGGAACAAAAACAATGGAGAGAAAAAAAAAAATTCCTGCCCACAGAAAATCCCTAGAAATCCCAGGACGACGCCTTCTTGTTTGAACTGGCCAGGAAAAGCAAGAGCCTGCGTTTGCTCTCTTTGCCTGGATAGTCGTGGGTGTTTCCCAGAAATGACCAGATGCATGGAATTCGAGGGAAGCGTTGGCATGGTGCCTGAAGGGGGGTGGGGGGATTTAGGGAACAGCGAGGTCTGGTGTTCTTGGAACATCTGCGGCGATGTTGAACAGTGGTTCTACTGGGAGAAAGCTATGGAGCCCTATACAAAACCTTGCATGCAAAACCACCGGCCAGGCCTCAACAAACCCTGTCTAACATCAAAAATATTTAGCTTGTATACAGTAATTATAGAAAACTGTCTTTATCATCTTGTTTTAAAATGTGTTGTTCTAGCTTTCGATCAGATAGATAATTACGGTAAATGTAAACTACATGTGTATATTCCGATGACAATCTTTAAAATTATGTGCTATCCTGCTTTGTTTTTTGAACTATTAAAAAATGTAAATATTATTATATATTGTAAATAATAGTTGTGTTTCTTAAGACTAAGCTGGTTCACAGTACAGTAATTAATCTACTTTAGTTGTCAAATATGGTTAGCACATCAATGACACATTCTATCACAAAGTATTAATTAAAGCAATAAACACACAAGGAACAGTGAATAAATTAGCAACACTTGGTTACAAAATGTCCACTGGAGCAGGGCAACAGCATTTTGTGCCTGAAAATATATTATCGTAGATTTTTTTAAACATTTAATTAAAAAAATTATATTAATTGAGACTGGAACAAAATAGTTTAAAAAAAAAAAACGTAACTACAATAGCATAACCTATATCTACATAAATATTTCTACCTTGAATAAATTCAGTACGACAACAATAATGAACTGACAGTGTATACTTATGAACACGCAAAGGTTCATAACGGCACACTATAACTGTCTCCAAGGCGGGCCTGGCTGCCCATTTAATATTTCATAATAAGGTAAAGATGCCGGCAGCATGAGTCTAGCTCACCGGCTGGGTTTGGGGACATTTGACAAAGCCCAGGCAGCTTTCCAGTGAGTCATTCATTATCTTCTATCACAACACAGCGCAAAGCATTGCAGCCGTAATGAGGGGGAAATATGAGGCTGGTCACGCATGAGTAAAAATGACTCAGAGTGGCCTTTTACTCTGCTACACTCGACACGGGACAGGTGATAGAGTTAAATGAGTAAATTGCTCTGGGGGAAGGTCTCAATTCCAAATGGAAGTCATTCTGACCAGCTCATTTCCCGATGAATTGGCTTCTAGGAAAAGATCAGAGCTCTTTCAAATTATCCTATACTTGGAATAAAGGAGAGCTGTTGCTGAGGTGACTGGGAGGTTTCTGGGTGGGGTGTACTGTACTGTGCCAGTGCAATAATTGTGTGTGCGCGTCCGTGAGCAGGCATAAACACAATGTTGCATGCTGATACACAAGCACGATTAATATCTTACACATACTGTGTATGCGAATCTGTGCTTGTGTGAGTGTCATGCCGTGTGTGTGTGTGTGTGTTTGTGTGTGTGTGTGTGTGTTTGCGTGCGCAGAGAAGAAGAGATCACAGCAGGGTAGAGGTTATTCTGACACCAAAAGGTGAAGTGCTCTTAGTCCAGGGATTGGGTTTCATCCTTGTGTTGAGAGGGGTGGGGGTAGAGGTAGAGGTGGGTGTTAGGGCCAATATCACACTTCAACCAACCTATCTGCTTTGACCTGCGACTCCCCTGTGAGTTCCTCTGGCAAGTGTACAACTTTAATAGTATAGTACAACCCATAAATGTACATATCAAATTACATTAGAGCCATGTGTTTTAAAAGGGGCAAATTCAAACATGTATCGGTCAATGGGGGTGCTACTTCAAATAAATAAATGTGTATGGTTCATTGGAAAGAAATTTAAACAAAGATTTACCATGACTATTTATCCAGATTATTGGGATTTTGTTTTGAAATCTGTTGAGGAATTACCTCCCCTGCTGGCAAAAAGAAAGGATTAATCTAAGTTTAAAAGACCACAAAGCTGACATTGTCTACCTTCACAAGAGGCTTAATGCATTTTCAATGACTCCTGAATATATGGCGTTTGTCATTATACAATGAACTAGAATGAAGAAGCTAGTTGTTATTTTATCAAACTAATACTTGTAAATATTGTACTGAGAAACACTTCAGTTAACACAATATATTGCCTGATATAATCCAAACTAACAATAATGACACAAGCAATGTGTGACAGGAGCTATGGGGCAGCAACTCAAAATTATATTTGTTCTCTTCACCAAAATAAATACCAAACTGAACCAAAGAGTGCAGCAGCCTGTGTGGCATGAATCAAACAGTAATGTGTGTGTGTGTGTGTGTGTGTGTGTGTGTGTGTGTTAATTGTAGATATTCCAGGGTCTGAGATGACTATTGGAGAAAATAGTTATAGTGGCTGGGAACAGACCGGATGAGGAACAGAATGCGTGTTTTGAAGCCCTGCTAAGCCATTTAGAATAAAGTGAAATAGCCATGTCAGAGAAGAATGACAAGTGCAGATAGAGAGAGAGAGAGAGAGAGAGAGAGAGAGAGAGAGAGAGAGAGAGGGAGGGAGAGGGAGAGATACAGAGCATCACAATCTAAAAGGAATTTTTCACGACGGTAAATGGAGAAGGACCCCATTCCAGCCCCTCCTCTTAACCTCCAATGCCTCGTCCTCCGCATGCAAAGAACGATGAACCCTGAGACAGAGCAAAATGAAGAGGGAGGGAGAGAGCAGAAGAGATGAGCTTTATAGAGCGTAATAAATAAAATGAGCAAAGTCAAGAGGCTTGCTTACAACAGGCGGAGGAAGGTATCTGCCACAGTGTTCTAAGCCACAGATGCTTCACCACTACAAACTCCGCTGTCTGGCCACGGCATGCACCACCGCCATCAGCCATCAGTGAAATAATAATAATAATAATAATAATAATAATAGGCAACATTTCTGCAGCAACCTAGGTACAGTGCCCGATTCAGAAACATTTCTGAATCGGGCTTGGGAAACATTCCTTTCCCAAGCCCCGCCCCTTTCACTTGTCCTACCTAGTTACTGTAACTAGGTATTGCAAAAAACGGTTATTGGAGGACGTGCAAAAATGGGCGGGGTGTTCTGACCATCTGTCCTACCTTGGCAGATTGTCCTACCGTAGCACAAAAGGACAGTTATAGTCTGTGCATCTGTCCTACCTTGTCAGACTGTCCTACCCTACATGTTGCTAGATTTTAAATTAGGCTACTGGGTCTACTAGGCCGAAGTAAAGCGGTATGATTCGACGGGACAAAATAACGTTTTGGTATAGCTAGTGCTGCTGCTGGCAAATAAATAATGAAATCGACGGGTGAAAATAACTTTGTTAAAGTGTGCTAAACCGTCCCTGGCACAAAATATATTCATATAGCCTACAGTAGGCCAAGTAAACTATCATGAATTAAGCTAATGTATTAATAATATACTATGCTCAATAACTAATATATTATATGTATTATGTCAAAAGAATTGAATTCGACAGCAATACAAACCTTTCCACAATATATTCAACAACGATATAATTCTGGAAGCCGGTAGGAAAACATTTTGGGCGTGTCTCAAGTCATGACGAAAATTACGATGTGCGCATGCGCAGTATGACGAGGTAGGACAATCTGTCGGGTAGGATAGAATGTCAGGACACCGGCTTGGGACAGGTAATTATTCCGTTGGGAAGCCTGGGGTCATACCCATGGTGCTATACCACCGCAAGCCAACGCCTGGTTATCGGGGAGACGTAGAGTGTTCTTGGGGGTGACGCACTTGAAGTCTGGCTCCACGGTGACGGCTACATAATTAGCGGGGTGTGGATGACATCGAAGTGCTCCGGCTAAATGGAGCGGAGCAGCTGTGATGAACCCTGCACCTTTAGCCAAACGCGCGGTCTAACTGCTGAGAGAAGGGTGGGTGGGTCGGTTTTTTATCGCAACAAATGCTTGCTGACAGAGAGAGAGTGTACGCAATGGACCGGCTCAGACAGAAGGTCAGACAGAATTCTGTATTTCTGACAGCGTTGCGCTTGGATACGGCAAGACAATAACGCGCCAGCGGAGGTGTGTGTGTGCGCGCCATCAAGCGCCTTACTCCGCCAAGAGAAGGGGTCAAGTGAGGGGGGTGGGGGGGCTTCCTTATTCTTCGGCCAGGACGGCGAGCTACGTCCAAGAGCAACGTTCAAGAGCAACGCCCTGCAGCGAAATGAACCATGCAGCCAGGTTCATTTCAACAGCACAAACCCACAGACAGAACTATTAATAATTATAAAAATGTCTCTCTCATATATATATATATATATATAAAGTATACAGTATATGAGGTTGTTTGGCCTCCGCAGAGAGAGAACGAGAGAGCGATAGGGAGCGATCGAGAGAGCGAGGTAGACATCGAGGGCCCTCTCATTAATTACTGCTAGAAGGAATGCCGCTGAGGACTTCTGGCTCTAGGTCACTGCTGTCCAGTTTCCAAGCTGCTCTTTCTCCCAAATCAGCAGTCGTGCATTCATTCAGCTACCCTTCATTTACGCCTCGTGCTTCACTGAAATGCACATCGGATTTCCCTCTCGCCTTTGATTTGGACTCATGAAATCACCGCGTATACCAAAAGTAACATTTGTCCCTATACAGCGCATCTGCTATAAGTATCTCCAACTGTGTGAAACACCAGTGCTGTATGAAGCTGTGGGCAGATGGGAGATGGAGATGAGAACAGCGGATGAGAGAGCCAGCACAGGGAGCACTGGAGTTTGGAAGAGCCCTGTGCTCTGAGGAATTCAACACCAGAACAGCCATGTTTTTGTAATGCCGCTTTCAACTAGGGCTGTGCAACACATCCAATTGTACTTTTGTGTCCTGACTGAAAGGTACATGCGCACATTCCATTGTGAAAGTGATGTATTGTACTGCTAATTTGATTCACTGTGTTTATAGAAGCAGTAAATGCATCAGCTTTCCAAAGTCAATGAGTAATTGTATTCGATTATTGTGATTTCAATATTGACCCAAAAAATGGATTATTGTTATTACTTTTATTATATGTTTATTATTTTTTTCCATCATCAAATAGCCCTACTACCAGGTTGACGCACATGGAGGCGTGTATCTATTCCACATGTATTTAGTATTCAAGGGAAAGTGGCCTGGAGGTTGTGTGACACAGAACCCAGTGACTGGGGGCCTACAAATGTGTGTGTGTGTGTGCTCAACCTGTGTGGGCATGTAATGTGTGTGTTCATAAGGAAGTGCGCAACACAGCTGGTTGCGTTGTGTGTGTGTGTGTGTGTGTGTGTGTGTGCGTGTGTGAATGACGCGTGAGCACTTGCATCTGTGCAATGTCGGGGCCTCCCACATCCATCAGCGTGACACAGGCCCCGCCCACACACTCCATGTCCAGCCCTCACATTGTACTGCACTGGAGGAACCGCGTAGTCAGCCGTTAATGCCTCGCAGATGTTTTGCTGTTTTTTTTTAAAGCAAGCGCGCCAAGCGGCTGTAGCAGAGCCCGTTATCGAAAACCCATCTGCGCGCCGACGTCAGCCGGCGTGTGCGCGTTATGTTCAGCCAATAACAGTAAGGCGCGGTCAGGCCGATTAAGGTCGCATTTACAGCTTGGGATGTGTGAGTTGTATCCCTCCGCCAAACCCTGTCAGTGACTAATCACCTCTGCAGATATAAACAGGTGTGTGCAGATTTGCTGAAAAAGTATTTCACAGATGAGACACCTTTGAGTTCACTGGAGATCCGGCGTAAACCCGTGACGACATGTAAACATGTGGCACTTGAGACATGCACACACTTTGCAGCCAGGTGTTTTAATGGCAGGGATGGGGCATGAATATGACCGTGGCCTGGACGGAGCATGCATTGGCTGAGGCTGAGGGGCTTTTCATGGCCTACACCCCCCCCTCCTTCAGCGCTATGGGCAACAGGCGTCTAAACTCCCCTCCAGCCGGAGGCCGCAAGGTTCTATGGCTACTGCAAGCATGCCACTGACGCTGAGGCAATGTTGGAATCGTCAACTTGAATTGTATTGCGGCTAATTACTGATGTTGGCAATTACGGCATTTTCAGCTAACTATTTACAGAACGCACTGTGTCTGGTGGACTACAAGCGCTGGCCATTGTGTGAATGGTTAGATGCATTTGCCTAAACAATATAACATTGGGCCATTATGAGATAATTACATCATAAAAATGGGCGGGGGGGGGCAGTGGCTTGTCGGCGCCATCGTGCAATTTGTGTTTGAGAGAGCGGGTGTATTAAAGAGTTCAATAGGAATGAATGCGATAAAAAAAAAATGTATACGGAGACGCACGCGCGCACACACGCACACACACACACAAACACACACACACACACGCAGAACAGACACGCACAAGGACACAGCCACTCTCTCCGGCTCAATGTAAACTGTTGAAGCAATTTAAGGAAGCCTTGGCAGCCTTTTAATGGTCTGTCACAGTCTAACAGGTTTAGAGCGCTTACAATAGACCCAGGCACTAAGCCCGACAGCCTGAGCTTAATTGTTCAGAGTCTGCGTGCGTGCGTGCGTGCGTGCGTGCTAGCGTGCACTATTAGAGCCTTGCTGTGCCTGTGACTAAAGCCATTGATTCTCATTATGAGGACAGATCCACTTCCACTGTGGTCAACGACGACAGGCACTTCCTGCCTGTCAGTCAGTCAGCCTGCCTGCCTGGAGACGGCAGGTGAGTAATATGGGCAATATGCTATGATGAATCTGGTGCCAACGTGTGGCTTCACGCATCACGTCACTTTAGAGGGAGGGGGGGAAATCGACAGCAAAGCCAGAACATTTACAAGAGAGCACAGGTGGATAATTGTTTTCATTGTCTTTTTATTTGTGTTTTATTAGCTGTGTGTTGCCGTTATGTGTTATTTCAGTGAATCAGAAATGAGCATTAACATTTACTCTGGTATTTAAAATCCACTGTGCCCAGAATAAAGACATTAACCAGTTAGATTATATAAAGTCAAGTTGCACTTTAGCTCAATCTGATGTCTGGTAATAGTATAACAAACCAAATACAAAGCAAATAAAGCAGTTGTTCAAACCTTAATCCTCATCACATCACACACGAAAAAGGTGGCAATGCCTAAAGAGCATTCCTAAACGTCTGAAATCTCCAAGCTCTGTGACCCAGAATATGTTTGACAATCTTATTTTAATTAGGCCTTGAAGACACGACTCCTTCCAACTGCTATCCCCAGAGCTAAATTAATTACTGAGACAAAAGCCCATTCTCGCTCTTGGCTAAGATGAATCATTGCGGCATTTGGGGAATGAGCAACGCTCTCTATTTAAGGCCCGATGAAACAGACTTAGGCGCTAGAGACTAAGCTAATGCGCTCCATCACAACGTCTTTCCACAAAAGCTCAACAAGACCCCCCTTGGTGCAAAGGACCACCTTCACACACTATTGTCTGAGGGGTGCAAGCATTCTGTGATGGCGACATGTCAACATAACGTGGATTCCCGCACTTTATCACCCCATCTACTTTTCACATTCCATTCCTAATCACACTCTTCCTCCATCTGTCCCTTCATTACTCACATTCCTCCTTCTCATCCACTCACTCTCCCTCATTCCTTTCTTCTTGTCTAAATTATACAAAAAAAAAAAAAAAAATGTCAGCCATGCAAAAAAAAAAAAAAAAAAAGTTAAGTTTAAGTTTTTTTTTTTAGATACAGTGTATGGCCAGCGTGAACGTCTCAGCGGTGCAGCCATCTCTCCACTCCTGGGTGAGCTCACAGATGGCCAGACCGCTGTGGGTTGGCTGGCGTAAGCCAGCGGACACACCCTCATCACCGGCTGCTGGCGGGCAGGTCATTCATACGGCTAAATGGCCGTGTCATCTGTCAGCTCGCATGAACCAGTGTCGGTGAGTTATGGCCAATTTAGCTAATCACAACACAGAGGGATGTGCCAGTGCTTTGGCCCACAGAGAAGCAGAGAGAGAGTGAGAGAGAGAGGGGAGAGAGAAAAAAACAAATTGCCCATTATGCACTGGGTAACATGCAGTGTTCTCTAGGGCACAATGTTACAATGGATGTTGAACATTGATTTATCTGTGAAAGTTCTCTGTGGAACCAAAAAGGATTCTATTTGGAACCGTTGCCGTTAGTGTGTGTGTGTGCACGCACAACATTGACAAGATGATGATTGGCCACTCAGGTACTGTTCTAAATTGGTTCCGATCATATCTTACTGACAGAGAATATTTTGTGAGTATTGATGAATCGTCAT